>OY992767.1:13941947-13987439 GCA_963921325.1 Logfia minima | reverse complement strand
GAAAAAGATACCCCGAGAAGTTGTAGGGTTTGTTGTATACAAGTGCCAGCATAGCGGATGCAGTAGATAAACTCATCCATCAAAACCAGCCTTCCTGCCAGAAAGGCAGACAATCATAATGTGCATCAAGTACCCGCCAGACCTTAGTGAGATAGGCCTTGCGGTATTGATCACGTGGGATAGTCGGGTATCCAAGGCGACCCATGCCCCGGCAATAAACAAATGGGAGAAGGCCACGGGCATCTCGGAATCATCTAGAAACTGAAAGAAGTCCCGAATAGTTTTCTCAGAGATAATAATTTCGCGCTCGTTGACCTGAGAGATGATCCGCGGAAACTCAAGGTCTGAATTGACCGCAGCATTTACCCAAAACTCGGAGACCTGATCCTTGTATATGGTTGTGGTAGCAGTGATCGCAGTATATATACGGGATCTGCGGAGAAAGGCAATCATCGGACGGTAAGGCGCCGCCGATTCCTTCTCGTCATCTAGGAAGGCCGTGACATTATGTCTCGGTTCCCAGAATAAAGCGTTAACGTGAGCCATATCTGAAATAAGATGATAAACTTGAAAGCCATTAGTCTCAGCAATTAACATTGACACTTTTGAATTAAAAATGTCTTGCGACACAAGCCTTGTGTCGCAGAATAGACTGCGACATAACGAGTTATGTCGCAGTTTTGCAATTTAATCAATTTAATGATTTATTAGCGACATAAGGATTGTGTCGCACACATATCACAGCGACATAATAGTTGTGGTGCGTCATAAGACAACGACACAAGAATTGTGTCGTTATATGAACAGCGTCATAAGACAGCGACACAATCATTGTGTCGCAGCAAGAAGCAGCGTCATAAGGACAAAGTATGCGACACAATGCTTGTGTCGCAATGAAGAACACGATGAAACCCAGATTTTACAGATGAACACATTTTGGGGAAAATGAGTTTCAAAGGTTCACAAAGGTCCACAAGCACAGCAGGAACATTAATCAACAACTATTACTCAGATTTAAACACATTTAGGCGGTTAATTTTGCAAAACATTAAAAGCCCTAAAAACCGAATGTTCAAACATAATGCAAGATTAATTACGCGATTTCAGAGGGTAAAAACGGTACCTATAGGTGCGGAATGAGAAGGAGAACAAGATTCAGGCTTTGAATCGACTCAAAAACGCACAGAAATCACAGAAAGATCGAGAATGACGTCGGGCTTGTTGTGTCGCTGGATTTCCTTGTGTCGCAGGATTCGAAATGTTGTGTCGCTGGTAATTAGAAACTAATTACAGCGACACGAGGGTATTTATACCCCTGACATAAGGCAGCGGCACAGTCTGCGACACAAGCGTTGTGTCGCTGACATGGCAGTTCAAATAGGCAACATAGTAGTGCGACACAGTGGTTGTGTCGCTGGGTCACAAAGTATGCGACACAAGTCTTGTGTCGCAGGATAGTCAACACAAGTAAGCGACACAAGCCTTGTGTCGCAGAAGTCAATCAAGGGTTCACGTTTTCTGAAAATTTTTGTATTTGTGACACTTAGCGAACAAGGTACATAAATCAAATATCATAATAATAAATAAACAGCAAAGAGAACACTTTCAAAAGTGTTGAATTAGGGATCATATTAGAAAGACATATTCGCAAGGCAATATCAAATTTTAATTCGATTATCAGTATATTGGTCCAAATTTAAATTTATCAAGCAAAGTAGACAAGCCTGAGAAGCAATCTGTAACAAGACGATTATCGGTATTGTTTGTCCACTTAAACATATAACACACTCAACTTCAAGCTTAGCAGTTATTATTAGAGTGAATCAATCTCTGTGACTCCCACATAGATATACGCCTAGTATCAAGACATGCCCAAAGCTTTGATTAGTTAGAGAAAGTATTTGAATTCAACATTTTTAAGAATCAAGCCAGCGGTGACAGGTCTGTACATACATACAACAAAGCGACTTAATCTTGATTCAGGTTTAAGCAAAAACCAGACTTGGTCAAACCTTTTGGCGACCTTGTAAGGTGTCTTTGATTTTATAAGACATTAAAGTACATTGACTTTTGTTTGCTTACTGTATGAAAGTATACTGACTGAGACCAGGTTTGTACGAATGTACAACAAAGGAAACAGACAGTATAAATCCTCAAATGTTGTCAGATACAAGCTCAGGTTAATAAAAGCATGGCAAGCTGATACATAGGAATTAAGACACATTGTCATACATCAGATGTTGAGCATTACAGAAGAATAAAACACAAATTAAAGAATTTCTTAGTTGCTCGAAGAAGAGTATGAGAATGTCTACCAATACATCGTGCAGTGATACAGCTGATTGTAAGGACATGTTTAACATATACGAGATAAACCTACTGATACATCAAGAATAAAACTTAAGATTGACGTTTGAGGGGTGTCTCCTAATGTACTATCATATCCCTAGTTGTTTATAGACACAACTAAACGTCTTTCGCAAATGTTGCAACGTTGCTTTTCTTTAATGCTAGGAAACACAAAGAGTGGCTATTGCAATAACTAACCCCTTTTTTTTTCTTTTTTTTTTAATAATAATAAGCCTAATAACATAACATACTAAGGTCACAAATATTACTTTTGAAGTTGAAAGAAACGTAACCCTATCATGTTGACAAGCTCATCGAAACGAGCACGGGAAAAGGCTTTGGTGAACAGATCGGCATTCTGCTTAAGGGTATCTATTTGGACCAGATCAATTAGGTGTTTCTCATAACAATCACGAATGAAATGAAACCTAATTTCTATGTGTTTGGTCTTAGAGTGTTGGATAGGATTACGAGTAATACATATAGCAGCAGTATTATCTATATGAATAGGAGTCATAGTTAAGAGTAAACCGTAATCGCGCAACTGGTGTTGTATCCAAAGAACCTGGGAACAGCAACTAGCAGCAGCAATGTATTCAGCCTCTGCGGTTGAGGTAGAAACAGTTGTTTGCTTTTTGCACTGCCATGATACTAGCCGAGGTCCAAGAAACTGACATCCACCAGAAGTGGACTTCTTATCCATATTGCATCCCCCATAATCCGAGTCGGAATAAGCAGAGAGCGCGAAAGTTTTCTCATTTGAATACCATAGACCAAGGGTTGGTCTATATTTGAGATAACCGAAGATTCGCGTAACTGCCTTCATATGAGACACCTTCGGTTTAGCCTGATACCTGGAACAGAGAGAGACTGCAAAGACAATGTCCGGACGTGATGCCGTGAGATACATCAGAGAACCAATCATAGATCGGTAATCCTTTTCCGGACAGTCCTCTTCATCTTCCGCTGGACCAATGTGATGATTTAGCTCTAAGGGCGTCCCATAGGGTTTACAGTCAGTCAAGTTATACCGCGTAAGCATATCATTGACATACTTGGACTGATGAATATAAATCCCCTTAGCAGACTGTTCGACTTGTACGCCCAAGAAAAAATTCAGCTCTCCCATTGCACTCATTTCAAATTCTGACTTCATAATCCGCTCGAAGTCGCGACACAGTTCATCCTTGGTAGAACCAAAAATGATGTCATCCACATACACCTGTACTAATATCAAGTCCTCCCCGGCATGCTTGATGAAGAGAGTATTGTCGATTGTTCCTCGAACAAAACCGTTCTTCAGAAGATGAGTTGCAAGCCGCTCATACCAAGCCCTAAGGGCTTGATGTAGACCATACAATGCTTTGTCTAGCTTGCAGACATAGTTCGGATGAACAGAATCTTCAAATCCAGGCGGCTGTTTTACATAGACCTCCTCAACTACCTGACCATACAGAAAGGCGCTCTTCACGTCAAGCTGATAAACCCGAAATCCTTTGAATGAAGCGTATGTTAGAAAAATGCGAATGGATTCCAAACGAGCAACCGGAGTGAATACTTCATCATAGTCCAAACCTTCAATTTGAGTGAAACCCTGGACCACTAGACGTGCTTTGTTACGAATTACCACACCCCGATCATCCTTTTTCACACGATATACCCAGCGAGTGCCAATTGGATGAACACCCTTGGGTAAAGGCACCAAAGTCCATACTTGCAGCTTGTTGAATTGTTGAAGCTCTTCCTGCATAGCTTCAACCCAGTATGGATCCTTTAACGCATCAGCTGTCTTCTTCGGTTCTACTTGGGAGAGAAAGCATTCTTCAATTTTCGAAGCAAGACAAACAGGATCAGTGACGGTAATAGGAGACGGTGTCAACACAGATTGTTCAGCAGCAGCAATCTGTCTTCTCGTTAAAACACCTTTGTTTAAATCACCAAGAATGGCATCAACTGGATGTGACACATTTATCCGAGAACTCGGAATTGCAGCTGGAACGATGATAGAATCAAGGTTTGTGGAGTCAGCTTCAAGTTCGAGTTGAAGTGCCGGTAAATCTTCAAGGTCAGATGCAGGTGATTGAACAGAATCCTCAAACATTTGTTCCTCATCATTTGTAGGATCAGGAACATTCTCAGTAACGAGTGGAGGTGGAGTCTCACAAGTAGCAGCAGGAGCAGTTGCTGGTGTTCCTGTTGGTGGTAGAGGAACAGAGATAGGTGGTGTTTCAGAAGCGATGTCCAGTCCATGAAGTAGTGTCACTATATCCTCTTCTTCATTTTCTTTAGGAATATTGAAAGAATCAAACAGTGTTTGATAGTCAAACAAATATTCGGGTCCCTTCCCCTGAGGGTTGTCAGTGTAATGGAAAAAGGTGACTTCAAAATGTTCTTCCACACGCTTGGTCACTAAGTTATACACGCGTTTGTTTGGTGAGTTATTAGAGAATCCTAGAAAAACACCTTCACAAGATTTCTCACCAAACTTAGCAATTCGTTCTTTGGTGTGCATAATAGTGCATAGACAGCCAAACGGTTCAAGAAATTGTAGATTAGGCTTTCTGTTGTTGAACAATTCATAGGATGTCTTGTTCTTCTTCTTAACCGTTAATACCCGATTTAGAACGTAGCAGGCCGTATTCACAGCTTCAGCCCAGAAGATGATTGGAAGCTTAGAGTCAGATAACATTGTACGGGCAGCCTCAATCAAGGTTCTATTCTTACGTTCTGCAACCCCGTTCTGCTGTGGAGTCCTTGCGGCACTGAATTGGTGTTCAATACCATTACTCAAACAGTACAGTTCCATAATTGAGTTCTTAAACTCTGTACCGTTATCACTCCTAATTTTCTTGATTCTCAAATCACAAAGATTTTGCAGTTTATCGAATAGATAAATAAGAATCTCAGGCACTTCATCCTTGGTCTTCAGAAAATACACCCAAGAAAATCGCGAATAATCATCCGTCACAACAAGAAAATAAGAAGTACCTCCCAAACTCTTCTTTCTGACTGGCCCGAATAGATCCATGTGTAGCAGCTCCAAGGGCTTCTCAGTTGAATTGGCCAGCTTCGGTCTGTGAGACTTCTTGTGTTGCTTTCCTTTCTGACAAGGAACGCAATGATCATTCAGTCCAAAGGATTGCTTAGGGACACCTCGCACTAGATCATTCTTGATCAGGTAGTTCATCTTGCGAAAGTGCAAGTGTCCCATACGCCTGTGCCACAATAACGATTCCTTCTCAGGGGCTTTAGAAAGAAGACAAGTGAGCTGTGTAGATTCCACAGTACTCATGTCCAGAATATACGTGTTTCGCTCCCGAGGTGCCCTCAGTAGCACCCATTCTTCAGGGATCACAAATCCCGGCTTCAATATACAACATTCAGTGTCTGTAAAAGTAGTAGTGTACTTTTTATCGCACACTTGAGAGACACTGAGGAGATTGTGTTGTAATTGCTCCACAAAATTTACCTTCTCAAAGCTTACCATTCCATTGGTAAGCGTACCTTGACCAGAAATAACTCCCCCTTTATCACCAGCGAAGGCCACATACCCTCCATTGAAAGCATGAACTTCAGATAAAAGAGAAACATCACCGGTCATGTGCCGAGAACAACCGCTGTCGATATACCATTTACTATTCTTTACAGATTCAGGTTGCTGCGTCACCACAAACAAGGTACATTAGTTAGAAATGGAGACCCAAGCCTTTATAGTCTTGGGTACTCCAGTAACATCATCAACAATGACCACATCAGTCAAAACTTTGTTTTCAAAAAGTTTAGAATGTTTGACTGATGAGGTATTGTTAGATGTAGAATCTTTGCAAGATTCCTTAATCTTCCAAACTTGTTTTGGTTTGGATGCTTGCAGGTCAACAACTTTGGGCTTTAAGTTTTGCAAAGTATTTTGCTCAACTTTGTTGACCTTAACAGCTGGGATAGTAGGCTTAGAGCATTTCATTGAAATAGGCTTCTTTGAAAGTTTTTTAAGTTTTGAAACTTGAGAAACCTGTTTCCCAGACTGTTTCTTTGCAAGCACATGACAATTATTTATCAAATGACCTTGCTTCTTGCAGTAGAAGCAAGATCGTTGCTCAAAACAAGATTGAGATTTAGGAACAAACCGATGAGCTCGACCAAAAGAAGCATGTGTTGAACAATCACACTTGTGTGAGCATTCAACAGCGGCAAATGCTTTAGTTGAAATTTTAGAAGATTTATTTAATTTAATCGTTTTAGAAACAATCTTCTTTTGAGGTTCAGCCATAGCTTTACCTTTTCCTTTTGTTATAGCCTGTTCTCTTTGTTCGATAGTAATTATATGATTTTCAGGCTTGACGTTTTTCTTAACTGGTCGATACTCTTGATCAGTTATATCCTCAATTTCAATTTCCTCTTCAATAATACGAGGAAGCACAGAAAGAGTCTTTCCTAATTTAGGCTCAACTATATTTTCAGATTTAATAAGTTCAGTTTGATGAATCTTGGCCTTAATAGTTTTAACTTTCTCAACCTTTTGAGTCTTACTTGTTTCAGACTCACTAGTATTAGCCCTAATAGGCTCAGGCCTACTAGTTTCAGGTTGTTCACATGCAATGATGACATTTTCAGCCTTAACTAGCTCAGGCTTACTTATATTGATGCTCACAGTTGGTTTGACAGTTTTAACATCTATCTTAGTAAAGATAGGCATCATATCATTGACATTATCCCTAACAGGCATAGGTAAATAATCCTTAGGAGGTGGGACTTGATGAAAACCAAGTCCTGCCTTACTCTTAGTGTCAGTCCTCTGTGCTTGTAGAATTTCATCAAAGACTAGAGAGGATGTTGAAAAGTTTGAAAGCTTTTTCTTTAAATTTAAAATCTCAGTTTGAGATTCAACAAGTTCCCTTTTAACAGATGATAGCATGTCAACATAGCTACCAATTTCATCTTGTTGTTCAAAAATTTTAGCTTTTAGTTCCTTTTTCTCTTTCAAAATAGCTTTTAACTTTTGACCACTGGCCTTATCACTGTCCCGTAACATATTATTTGTTTCAGTTAAATTTTCTATGACAGTGTTAAGGCGTGTGGTATCCTCTCTATACCTATTTAGCTGGTTAGTTAATTTAATGCATGATACACAAGATAAGGGTTCTCATGTACCTCATGCACTTCAGCCATTAGTGCCCGTTCTGTATCATCTTCATCTGGGTCAGACCATTCCCAAGCATTGTTGGAAACCAGTAGCGCAGCGGAAACCATCGCTTTTTCATCAGATCTGGTCTTCTCAGATGAGTTGGACTGAGAGGGCTTGGACAAACCGGAAGGTGGATTCTTCTTTCTGTCACATTCACGAGCAAAGTGTCCATAGTTGTGACATTGATAGCATTTTACCTTGCTCTTATTGAAACCAAGACCCTTCTCTTCTGGATCAGTGACGTTCTTCCTCCCAGTCTTTTTCAAGAAATTCTTGACGCGTCTTGTGAGCATAGCCATGCTCCACTTCAAATCCATTCTTTCAAGCTCTTCTTGATCGATTTGACTGAAATCTTCTTCAGTCATATTCACAGTGCTGTTCATGTTTGATAGGAAATCATCATATGCTTACAGGAAAGCGGTGAATACAGCTGCATGTTCCTCAGCAACTGCAGGAGATGCTCCTTTAAGATTGGAGTAAGTACCACCCCCACTAGCAGAGTTTGTGGTAGTATATCCAAAACCACCAGATAAATTAGGAGCACCAGAACCCCCAGAGAAGAATGCAGCCCCAGCAGCTTGAGTCGCTGCAGCAGGAACATCCACACCATATAACATGGGATTCTGAATATGTGCAGTAGCCTTGGTCTCCTTCTTCTGCATGTCCAAGAGGTCAGCAGCAATCTGTCCAATTAGATCATCAAGCTCCATATCCATTATATCCTCGTCTTTTTCCATCAGCAGCACGCGTGTATTCCATTTCTTTGGTAATGAACCCAGAAGCTTCTTGTTTACATCAGTTTTGTCGAGATTTACTCCACCCTCAACCAATTCACTTACGAGCTGAGAATATCGACTACACATATCTTCCAGAGACTCAGTAGGTAATATGTCAAAGACCTCAAACTGTTTCTTAACCAGATCCAGTTTGTTTCTTTTGTACTGATCACTACCACCACATTTCTTCTCAAACCCTTTCCATAAATCATAAGCGGTCTTGTGATGGCGTAGTTGTCTCAAGATCTGTTGAGGTAAGGCCATAGTAATCGCAGAATAGGTCTTTCGTTCGGTATCGAAGGCCTTACGCTCTTTAGGAGTCATTGATTTGATGGACTTTTCAGGAATAGGTCCATTAAATATACCGGTTCGAACAGGACGTTCATATCGTTCTTCAAGATAGATCAGCATCTCAGCATCGTTGAAAGATACAAAAGCTTCAAACCGTTGACGCCAGTCTAAGTAGTTCATGCCCGTAGTGTACATCGGTGGTTTGTTTGTAGAACCCACCTCACTTGAATGCTTCAGCATTGCTCCAACCTGTTGAAGTGAAGTAGAAGTAGACATGGTAATTGACTCGAAAGACTTTTCAAAAAATTTTGAAAAACTGAAAAATGCGACACAAGCGATATGTCGCAGAGGTTATGTCGCAAAAAGACTAGCAGCGACACAATGATTATGTCGCAACTGATCAGACAGCGACACAAGTGTTATGTCGCAGGTTCTGTGTCGCAATATTAAGGTCGTTGAAGACCTTGTGTCGCAACACTATGTTGCAGAATTAAGGTCGCTGAAACCCTATAGCGACACAATATTATGTCGCACACTGTGTCGCAAACACGGCGCTGTCAGTACGAACAAGCCTCAAAAACACAGATTTTCGAACCCTAAATGTTTTTTATCCAAAAACCAATAAAGATACAACTTTCTAGGTTCAAAAACACTACAAAACAACTATATAGCACCAATAAAGAAGATCAAACAGTAATAAAATGTCAAATGATCAAGAAAATGCATACAAGTTTAACCAAATGATTTGAAACCACTATCAATCATAGATATTGGCTCTGATACCAATTGTGGATCCCATTAGGGTGATCTTTACTCAAATCATAAGGTTAATGAAGACAAGAAGACAAAGCAAAAGATATAAAGTTTGTAATAAATGATAATCAAATGAAAACAAAACTTTATATGCACCAATCCCCAAAATATTCTCAACAAAATCAGTGTAGCAGCCAAATACAGAGAATAAAAATGATTGGAAAATGTCTTGCCCTAAATATCTATAACAAGGGTATTTATACTAAACTGTCTGGCCGTTCTGCGACACAAGCCTTGTGTCGCAGAGGTCACAATTGCGACACAAGCACTGTGTCGCAACTACAACTAGTGCGACACAAGCACTGTGTCGCAGTACACAGAAAATGTAATTATTCTAAGTCTATTACATACACAGACACATTACAGACTTGACCAACTGACAGACACTCTAATATGTATCAACATTATTTAAGTATATTCTTCTAATGTACTATCATTTCCCAGCAGATAAAACCATAACGTTTTCAAGAAAAATGCAGAAAAATAAAAGAAACTACTAAGTATGACATACTCCTTTGGAAGACAAATTATTCTGGATTCCTCATTCCGTTTAGTTGAATCAATGTCTCAAAACGCGTCCTGTCAAAAGCTTTTGTATACAAGTCTGCCAAGTTAATCAGTTGAGGGAACTTTGACTAACTGTATAAGCTTTTTCTCTGCACAGTCTCTGATAAAGTGATGACGTATGTCAATGTGTTTTGTCTTGCTGTGCTTTACAGGATTGTTGGTAATTGACATGGTGGATTCGTTGTCAATCATCATTGGAGTATTGGTTAGATTTAACCCATAATCCCGCAGTTGCTGTTGTATCCACAGAACTTGAGAACAACAACTGCCAGCTGCAACATACTCAGCTTCACATGTAGAAATGGCGACTGAGGTTTGCTTCTTGCACTGCCAAGATACTAATCTACCCCCTAGGAATTGACATCCACCAGTTGTAGACTTTCTGTTCTGATTGCATCCTCCATAATCAGAATCAGTGTAAGCCACAAAGTCTAAGTCTCCATCAGTCGGATACCAAAGTCCCAGCTTCGGCTTCCCTTTGAGGTAACGAAGAATTCGCTTAACAGCTTGCATATGAGACTCTTTAGGATTGGCTTGATATCGTGCGCAAACACATACTGCAAACATTATATCCGGCCGCGATGCAGTAAGATACATTAGTGATCCAATCATGGCCCTATAAAGAGTAGGGTCCACGTCTCTATCACTCGATGTATCAGGTCCAAGTCCATGATTTTCCGGTATCGGAGTATGATATAGTCTGGCTTCATCTATCTTGAATCTTTCTAACAACTCATTTGTATACTTTGTTTGATGAATGAAATACCCATCTTTCTTTTGATCGACTTGCAATCCTAAGAAAAACGTCAATTCTCCCATAGCAGACATCTCGAACTTGTTCTTCATAACTTGTTCAAATTCATTACACATCTTTTCGTCGGATGACCCAAAAGATGATGTCGTCAACATAAACTTGAACAAGTAGAAAGTCTCTCTCTTTCCACTTGACAAAAAGTGTATTGTCTATTCTTCCTCTTGTAAAGTCATTCTCAAGAAGATAAGTAGACAGTGTTTCATACCACGCCCTCGGAGCTTGATGTAATCCATATAGAGCCTTATCAAGACGATATACTCTTTCTGGATACTTTGGATCAGTGAAGCCCGGTGGTTGAGAAACATACACCTTTTCCTTGACTTTGCCATACAAGAAGGCACTCTTAACATCCAGCTGGAAAACTTTCATTTTCTTGGAAGCTGCAAATGCTAAAAATAACCTTATTGCTTCTAGCCTAGCCACTGGTGCAAACACCTCATTGTAGTCAATTCCTTCTTGTTGATTAAACCCTTGAACCACTAGGCGAGCTTTATAGCGAGTTACGATTCCCCGATCGTCTTTCTTGCACTTAAAGACCCATCTAGTTCCAATTGGATATTCTCCAACAGGTAAATCAACCAATTCCCAGACTTGCAACTTTGAGAATGTAGGTTCCTGGGGTCTGGATCTACGAGATATTCAACTATAAACAAGTGCGGAATCCTTGAATATACCTAACGATAATCAACGATTATACACGAATACGTAAAGAACACTAATAAACACGTCTTTATTGAATATAACCAATCTTTACATTCAATCAAGACTAAACCCTCAATACAAACGTTTTCTCTCTCACACAAGACAACTGAAAATCTGCTCTCCAAACTTATTCCTAAATTCGTACGAACATGGACATATATTGAGCTCAAGTTCGTATGGGCTGGGCCCTACGAACTTAGCCCATGTCCAGGCCCATACGAACTTAGGTAAGTTCGTACGAACTTAGACAAGTTCGTATGTCTAAGTTCGTATGTCCTAAGTTCGTATGTCTAAGTTCGTATGTCCTAAGTTCGTATGTATCTAAGTTCGTACCTACTTTAAGTTCGTACGAACTTACATACCTACTAAGACAAACTTAAACATTTACAATTACAAAGATAAACAAAATGACTAATTACGAAACTAGAAGCTGTTGTCACACAAAGTGTACCAACAGACTCCCCCTTGACAATAGCTCTAGTTGTCTTCAGTCTTTAATCTTTGTAATCTTCAATGGCGACCAGCATACATACCCTTTTCAACACAAATCTTTCACAATCTTCTGATATCTTCAGCTTTCATGTCTTCAACTATCTCTGTAGTTTCATAAAGCTTTATCAGATGTTGACTAGACTCCCCCTTAACCTGTTCAAGCGTACCAAACCTTCCAATTGAAGAGTTAGGCAGCTCACATTCCATTTGTCACTGCTGTGTAGTAAGTCTTCATGTTGAAGAGTTAAACAGCTTACATTCCATTTCCTTTGAAGATCATTTTGATGACCATTATTTGGTATACTGGGATCATCGTCTCTGTCTAGTCTTCCAGTTTCTTTTCAGCTCCACCTCTTTACAACCAAACCAGTCTTCTTCTCCTATCGTTTAGTTGAAGTAACCAGTCTTCTCTCCTTAGGATCGGTCTTCCCCCTTTAGGATCAGTTTTCTCCCCGTTTTCGAATCTAAACACCTAATTAGTGAACTTTAACACTTTTGAACGTGAAAATCAGAGATTTTAACGTCAAAATCGTTCGTGATCGATTGTTCTTTATCGTTTCAATATCCCTAACCTTAAAACGAATTGTTTAAAGGCTCTGATACCACTTGTAGGTTCCTGGGGTCTGGATCTACGAGATATTCAACTATAAACAAGTGCGGAATCCTTGAATATACCTAACGATAATTAACGATTATACACGAATACGTAAAGAACACTAATAAACACGTCTTTATTGAATATAACCAATCTTTACATTCAATCAAGACTAAACCCTCAATACAAACGTTTTCTCTCTCACACAAGACAACTGAAAATCTGCTCTCCAAACTTATTCCTAAATTCGTACGAACACGGACATATATTGAGCTCAAGTTCGTATGGGCTGGGCCCTACGAACTTAGCCCATGTCCAGGCCCATACGAACTTAGGTAAGTTCGTACGAACTTAGACAAGTTCGTATGTCTAAGTTCGTATGTCCTAAGTTCGTATGTCTAAGTTCGTATGTCCTAAGTTCGTATGTCTAAGTTCGTATGTCCTAAGTTCGTATGTCTAAGTTCGTATGTCCTAAGTTCGTATGTATCTAAGTTCGTACCTACTTTAAGTTCGTACGAACTTACATACCTACTAAGACAAACTTAAACATTTACAATTACAAAGATAAACAAAATGACTAATTACGAAACTAGAAGCTGTTGTCACACAAAGTGTACCAACAGACTCCCCCTTGACAATAGCTCTAGTTGTCTTCAGTCTTTAATCTTTGTAATCTTCAATGGCGACCAGCATACATACCCTTTTCAACACAAATCTTTCACAATCTTCTGATATCTTCAGCTTTCATGTCTTCAACTATCTCTGTAGTTTCATAAAGCTTTATCAGATGTTGACTAGACTCCCCCTTAACCTGTTCAAGCGTACCAAACCTTCCAATTGAAGAGTTAGGCAGCTCACATTCCATTTGTCACTGCTGTGTAGTAAGTCTTCATGTTGAAGAGTTAAACAGCTTACATTCCATTTCCTTTGAAGATCATTTTGATGACCATTATTTGGTATACTGGGATCATCGTCTCTGTCTAGTCTTCCAGTTTCTTTTCAGCTCCACCTCTTTACAACCAAACCAGTCTTCTTCTCCTATCGTTTAGTTGAAGTAACCAGTCTTCTCTCCTTAGGATCGGTCTTCCCCCTTTAGGATCAGTTTTCTCCCCGTTTTCGAATCTAAACACCTAATTAGTGAACTTTAACACTTTTGAACGTGAAAATCAGAGATTTTAACGTCAAAATCGTTCGTGATCGATTGTTCTTTATCGTTTCAATATCCCTAACCTTAAAACGAATTGTTTAAAGGCTCTGATACCACTTGTAGGTTCCTGGGGTCTGGATCTACGAGATATTCAACTATAAACAAGTGCGGAATCCTTGAATATACCTAACGATAATCAACGATTATACACGAATACGTAAAGAACACTAATAAACACGTCTTTATTGAATATAACCAATCTTTACATTCAATCAAGACTAAACCCTCAATACAAACGTTTTCTCTCTCACACAAGACAACTGAAAATCTGCTCTCCAAACTTATTCCTAAATTCGTACGAACATGGACATATATTGAGCTCAAGTTCGTATGGGCTGGGCCCTACGAACTTAGCCCATGTCCAGGCCCATACGAACTTAGGTAAGTTCGTACGAACTTAGACAAGTTCGTATGTCTAAGTTCGTATGTCCTAAGTTCGTATGTCTAAGTTCGTATGTCCTAAGTTCGTATGTATCTAAGTTCGTACCTACTTTAAGTTCGTACGAACTTACATACCTACTAAGACAAACTTAAACATTTACAATTACAAAGATAAACAAAATGACTAATTACGAAACTAGAAGCTGTTGTCACACAAAGTGTACCAATAGAGAACTGAGACAACTCTTCCTGCATTGCCTCGACCCACGAATTGTCCTTTAATGCCATTTGAACATTTTTAGGTTCAATTTGTGAGATAAAGCACGAGTAGGAACATCGATTGATAATCCCAGTCTCCATAATTGCAACAAAAAGGCTTGAGTACTCAGAAGTACTAGCCCTAGTTTGAACCGATGCAGTTGGATCACCAATGATATTTTCAGTTGGGTGATCTTTGTGAATTCTTGTGGTTATTATCGGCTCAATCACCATATTATCATAAAGATTGGTGCCAATTTCTTCCAAAGGTGGCATATCCTCATCAGTACTATACCTCTCATCAGAAGTTATCGTATCGGTAACTACTGGTGACATGTCAGTCTCTTGAGTATTATCCACCGGAGGTTGTTCTGTGGCACTTGATGTTGTATGATTTGGATCCACAGAAGCAGTCGATGTTGGAATGGAGCCAATATCTCCGTCACCCGACAATAACTGTTCAGTAAGTACAGGATCAACCGTGTAATCACACAATGGGACATTAAATGACTTAAAAAGATCAGAATAGTCAAATTGCCAATCTAATCCCTTGTGTGAGTTATGTGTGTAGCTCGTAACTTCAATGTTATAAACTATTTCCACACGTCCCGTAGCTTTATTAAAAACTCGTTTATTTGGTGAGTTAGGCACATAACCTAGGAAATATCCTTCGTCAACCTTCTTACCAAATTTTGGTTGAGAACTAGTTTTCAATAAAGTACATGAGACACCAAAGGGTTCAAACCCTTTCAAATTCGGTTTCTTATTGTTCAAAAGCTCATAACAAGTCTTGTTCTGCTTTTTAACGGTAAGAACCCGGTTTAGAACATGACATGCAGTATTCACCGCTTCTGCCCAAAAAATGACCGGAAGCCTTGAATCTGCAAGCATTGTTCTTGCTGTTTCAATGAGAGTTCTATTCTTCCTTTCAGCAACACCATTTTGTTGAGGTTCATATGGTGCACTGAATTGATGTTGTATGCCTTTGCTTGAGCAATATACATTCAACGTAGAATTTTTGAACTCAGTTCCATTGTCACTACGAATACTCTTCACTCTCATGTTGTAGACATTCTCTATTAAGTCTAAGAACTCCATAAGAATTCTTGGAGTTTCATCCTTAGACCCCAAAAAGAATACCCACGAGAATCGAGAGTAGTAATTCAAATGGCATGGAAATGGAGTTTTTAGTTTTAGACCTGTGTGGTTTCTTATGTTGCTTTCCTTTTAAGCAAGAAACACACTTGTCTTCAAACTCGAAACGCGTAGAAGGTACACCCAGAATTAACCCATTCTTGGTTATATAATTCATTTTTCGAAAATTCAGGTGTGCCATTTTCCTATGCCAAAGTATAGAATCTGCTTCTGAAGCCTTGGATAATAGGCATGTCGACTCCATTGAAGATGCAGGAATACCCATGTTAATAGCATAGATATCCCTCTTCCTTGGAGCCCTCATTAGAATCCATTTTTCTGGAATAACCAGACCTGGCTTCAGGACTAAGGCCTCTGTATCATTAAATAATACCGGATGACCTTTATCACAGATTTGGGAAACACTCATTAGATTGTGAACCAGTTGTTCAACATAGTTCACATTCTCAAGAGTCAAAGTTCCATTAGAAACTTTTCCTTTCCCAGTGATGATTCCACCTTTCTCCCCAGCGAAGTTAAATTTGTTCCTACACATGACAGTTGTACACAATTAGTCGTCAAGAGGGACCCAAGCCATAACAGACTTGGATCGTCCCTCATCATCAACAAACTTAACTTCTTTAAAGTAACCCTTTTTCCCATCTGGGGCCTGAATTACTTTCGAAGGAGTTCGAGTTTGTTGAGGAACGGTGGTCTTGGGTCTATGAGGTGAATGAGAAACAGGCCTCTCTGATACATTACCTTGGGATTGATGTCCTTGATTACGATTATAACTATAATTATATTTAATCCCATGTGTACGTGAGGTAGAACCACTCTCATAATGACTATGGTTCCGAGAAGTAGAACCAATCTCAAAATGACTATGGTTGTGATGAGGTGTCCTAAACCTTGACGGTGTTTGGTCTCGAGAATGATTGAAAGTATTATCATTTAAAAACCGTTTAGGTTTAGGTGGAGAAACACTGTGTGTTCCTAACCTTTTCAAAATGTTCACAGGTTTAGATATGGATTGTTTGTCCAACCCAGGTTTAGAACTCGACCTGTCTACATCCATCTTAGAAGTACCCGGTGACATGTCACTGTCAACTGGTCTATGTTTTGCTTCTGACTTCTTATTGGGACAACAAGAAGCCACATGTCCTCGTTCATGACATTTGAAACACGACATTATCTTCTTAGACTTAACTTCTTTTGCCTTTTCTAAGTTAGTAATTTTCTGAGTTACTGAAGTTTTACTTTCCTGTCCTTTAATATCCTCAACATCTAATTTAGTTTTGCATTCGTTAGATGTTAGATCTTTAATAACAGGCTTCTCTAACTCAGATATCTCTGACTTATTTATTGGAGTTTTCTCAGAGTTAACAGGCACATCTATCATTTCTAAGTCTTCATGAGCCTTAGTGTAATTAGAATTAAAAGGAGGAGGTACATCATGGCAACCTAGTCCAGATCTATGATTTACACTCCGTTGAGAACTAATTATATGATCTAAAGTCAAGGAAGATGTCCTATAACTTTCAATCTTATGATTCAACTCAACTAGTTTCATTTTGGACTCAGATAGCTCTAGCTCTTTATTAGCTACATCTTTGTTCAAGTCTCTTAAGTTTAGATAAAGACCGTCTATTTTAATAGCTTGTTCATTAATAGTATCTCTAAGAGCGATCTTATCTGCCATATTAGACTTAATCTTTTCCTTTAGAGCCAATTTATCCTCACTTAGCCTACGTACATCACTTTTTACTTGTTCTAATTCAGATGTAACAGTCCTATGTGATTCAGCATAAACATTTACTTGGGACTGTAAACTAGCAACAAGTTGACATACATCAGTAAGAGTGAAAATATCAAGACATACCCGTTTTTTATCGGTTTGGAGATAAGCCATATGCGCCACAAAATCTTCAGGACATAGATCTTCAGTAGATCCCAAGTCCAGCACATCATCATCAACTGTTGACATCTTAGTAACTTGTGTTTCCACCTGATACTCTTCAGCAGTTGGCATGTAAGACGTGGATTCAATCATGTTATCTTGATTTTCAATATCAGCCATGAGTGCTTCTTCAGATAAAGCGCTCCAGTCATATGAACCATCAAGTTGTTGAACCACCAAAGCTTTTGATGCTAGAGAGGTGTCTTGTCTTACAGGATTTGCAGTCTGCTCATTCTTGGGTCTCTGGCATTCCCTAGCGAAGTGTCCAAAATTTTGGCAATTTTAACACTTCATTTTGGACTTATCAAAGCCCGGTCTATTACCTACCACTCTCCTTCCAGTTTTCTTTAGGAAATTTTTTACTCTCCTTGACACCATTGCTAGTTGCCACTGGAGATCCATTTCCTCTAAGTCCTCTGGATCAATTTGATCATAATCTTCATCAAATTGAGCGGGGTCGTTGATCTTCCCTTGGATATAGTTTTCGTAAGAAGCAACGAACGAAGCAAGTACATACAGTTGTTGTTCTGTAGATTTCACACTCATTGGCATTTTATGTTGCCCTTGAGGTGACTTCTCAACAGTAGTCTTACTTCGTTTCTCACTTCCATCCGAGGCAATGAAGCATAGATCCTCAGTTAGAATTTCACCTCTGTCATCTATTCCACCAACCAGTAGTGCGGAAGTTGATGTAGACGAAGAATTCGAGAGACTTGATTTTCCATGGTATAGCCCAGGATCCTGTACCTGATCAGAATTCGTGTCCCTCGTCTTTTTGGTAAAATCATACCCTCGGAGCTTGTCGATAGCCTGCTCTAGGGTCATCTTAGAGTATCTCTCTTCATTATCCTTAATCATCACTCCGTACATTTCCCAATTAGGAGGCAAACCCTCAAGGAACTTGTTGGTTTTCTCCCTATCAATACATAAAATCTCATGGTCATCCAATTCACTAAGGAGATGGTAATACCTAGTGACATAAGCATCTAAGTCTTCTCCTTTCAAGGTTTTAAAGACGGTAAATTGTTTCTTCAACAGACTCCTTTTACCTTCTTTCACCTGTGGACTACCCTCGCATCTTTTCTCAAGAGCTACCCAGAGCTCTCTAGCAGTGTGAAAAGATTTGAGTTGATGATTAATCTCCCTTGGAAGACTCATCTTGATCGACGAATGAGCTTTGTTCTCAGATTCATATTCCTTCTTTTGCTCATCGTTCATCCGGCTATAAGGAATAGCCACAGTCACATTCTCAACGACTTGGGTAGGAGCAGTGTATCCATTTTTTATGCATTCCCAAATTACCAAATCATGGAATCTACAATAGGATTCAAACCTATCTTTCCATCCATAGTAATTTTCTAGTCTGAGCAATTTAGGTGGAATATTCGATTTTCCAATCTCATGATCCATCTCAATCATTCTACTTAGGTCTGACATCTTTGCAAATCACAAAACTTTCAAAAATCACGAAAACAGAAACTCAGTTCGCAGGCCACTCGGTTCGCAGAACCAGAACTCAGTTCGCAGGCCACTCGGTTCGCAGAACCAGATCTCAGTTCGCAAACTCAGTTTGCAAAAATAGAATCCCAGTTCAGTTCGCAAACTCGGTTCGCAGAACCCTAATCTCACTTCGCAGAAACGGCTATAACCCCCAAAAACGAAAATTTTAGGTTCTTGAACGTCTAAACCCTAAGATTTCGAACGTAAACAAACCCAAAAACTTTCAGAGACTGATTTTGGTCACAAATACGCACTAATTGTACGCAAAAACAACCCTAAATCAATCGTTATTCACCCTAACCAATCGTTAATACCCCAAATAACCTCGAACCTACGTGTATCTAGTTGTAGGCTCTGATACCAATTGTAAGTCCGTGCGTATTCGGATCGATAACGAGGTTATCTAACGTATTAAGGTGCGGAATCCCTCAATACTTAGTTATAGGATCTATAACGATTTGTTTCACGAATATAGTGAATCGGGTATCTAATTGCTTTGTATTGATTAATAACAAATGTCAAACGATCAATACCTAGCCTTTAGAAGGTTTAATTTCTCTGGAAAACTCTGATGATTCGTATTAGGTAAATGGCAAAAGTTGATTAGGTTTGAAACCTAATTTGTATTTATAACCGTCTCAGTTTGCGGGTCATGGGCTTCTGCGAACTGACTCGGTTCGCAGCCCATTTAGGCCCAGCGAACTGACTCGGTTCGCAGCACAAGTTTGACCTGCGAACTGACTCGGTTCGCGGTCAACCTTGGTCAACATTTTTCAGCTTTTTGATTTTTCACTCTAAAATGTTTTCCAACCACAGTTTTTCATTTACAATTCAAAACCAATGTACAAACTCGATTACGATTAATACAAGACCTATTACAAACTAGAAAGACTAATTTCAAGCTAGATCTGTTGTCACAAAACATGTCTCAACAAACGATCTGATTCCGTTGCCTCTATAAGTGCTGGTGGAGTTGCAGCTTTCTATACAAGCGAGGCTGAGACTGACTCGGCTATCAAAACTTATGGTGGCAATGTCTGTTATATTGCCTCATTTGAGAATCAAGGGGTTGATAGAAAACCAAAATCTGGGACATCAAGCGGTTTTAAATCAATGCCCATGAGCATGAAATCAGCTGAAGAGAAAGTAGCCCTGCTTGCCTCTTTCATTGCATCTCGTGAGAACTTTATTAATGGCAAGATCACTGATCCAGAGCTAATAAAAGAGGACTATGACCAATTGGATCAAGATGATCTAGAGGAAATGAACTTTGCAATGGCAAATGGCCATGATAGCAAGAAGAGCCCAAAGGTTTATGAATAGAACTGGGAGAAAATTTGTGAGTAGCAAATTAGGCTTAAACAAGTCCAAGGTGAAGTGCTATAATTGTGATGGTTTTGGGCACTTCGCTCGGGAATGTCAGAGACCTAAAAGAGATCAAACTCCTAGTCAAAACAGGCCAAGTCACTTCAGTCAAGGTTGCTCCAGTAATAATCAAAACTCAGGAAGTCATCAGACTTCAAGAGCTCTAGTTGTTCAATCACATGAGGGAGCATATGACTGGGGTACAAAATCAGAGGAACCGCAAGCCTTTATGGCCTCCATTACTGAAGATAAGGAGGAAAGCACTGCGGGGTCTGATTCGGATAAGGACACCACTACAGAGATGGAGATTGAAGTACCTACTGATGGAGAAAGGATCAGGTCACTAGAGCCAACTGAGGATATGAGCTCAAAGGACTTCATTGCCTACATGGCTAATCTTGACGCTGATAAACAAAAGGTATTACTTAATCTAGATCTTGTTGTTAAAGCCTGTGTTCTTCTATGTACTAACTTTCAGGAACAAGTTGAGAAGTTAGTAGAATCGTCTGAAAGAATAACATCTCAAATGAAATCTTTAACCGAAGAAAACACTAGATTAACCATTAGAAACTCAGAACTATTAAGTAAATCTAAATATGAGAAAGCTGACATAAAAAATTTGAAAGATAAATTGAATGAGCAAAGTGTTCGAAATGACTTAGCTCATGAACATATTCTAGAATTAACCAAATTGTCTGCTGAAAAAGAGAAGGAATTGGCTGTTGCAAAGGTTAGGATAGCTTATCTTAACAGGAAATTAGAGTTAAGAAAATTCTCTATCGAAACATTGGATAACATGCTTAGTGATGGAAAACAACCAGGTGATCACCGGGGAATGGGTTATACAGAAATCTGTAGATCCCAATGCGATCTTTTAATCAAATCGTAGGGTGGAGATAATCACAAGAATATAAAGCTTAAAACAATGTAGAACAATGGAATAATAATAAAACTTTATATTTCTTCTCTCTAAAAGATTACAGCAGCCAAAAACAGAGAATAAGTGTGTGTAAAAGTCTCTATTTCTAAAACCCTATAATTTGGGTATTTATACTAAACAAACTGGCCGACTTATGCGACACAAGCTTTGTGTCGCAGAGATCACTATTGCGACATAATCCTTGTGTCGCAACTACAACTAATGCGACACAAGCTTTGTGTTGCATAACACAGAAAATGTAAATTCTACTAAGTCAATTACATTTACTAACACATTACAGACTTGACCAACTAACAGACACACTAAGATGTATCAACAAACTCCCCCGTGTCTTCAGCTTGGTCTTCAAAATCTTCAGTTAAACCCAGCCTGTTGGAAATACACCGCCAGCGTGTATTCCATGTGTTACACAAACATTAACAATCCGCTGAAATTGAAATGCGATCTTCTTATTCACAGCATTTCTTTCATTGAAGCGAATCGGATTATCAAATAGTTTCCTCAAGTCTTTCGATGACATATTTATCAAGCTCATAAGATCAAACACTCGAAATTGAGCTTTCTTCAACAAATCGTACAGCGATTTCCTCTCAGGTTGCTCTGTCTCAGGCACAAATATCAAAACTGCTTCACCAGTATGAGCATCCAGTTCCCAGTAATGAAATCTTCTTAGAAAGTTCAGGGGAACTGTTTCCAGAGGAATCTTCTTCAAACAATCAGCCGGAGGATAACGCATTCTGCATATCGGCTGCTTGGTCACTGGGTCTATCCTTTTCTTATAGATATACCCAGTTCCCAAAGTCGGTTTGATGAAATTGTATTTCTTTATACGTATCTCTCGCTGCAAAGTGGTTTGGATAAAATTTGCACGGTCATCTCCAGACGGATTAATCAAAGAGAGCTGAGCAAGACGATTGACTTCTCCTTTTGGCAGAGTGCTCAGCTTGGTGAATGATCTCTTGAAATACTGTGTACCATCTAGTCTCTTGATCATAAACACACCATTGGACACCTTCCAACTCTTTATCAATCCAGTATACGCCCCAGTAACCTTGTATGATTTACAAGTAACTAGCACTTGGTTTCCATCTTTGCCATGCGGCCACCATTTTGCAAGTCTCTCAGCTCTTGTCTCAGTAGTTTCAGTTTCTGGAGCCTGAGTCTCTGATGTTCCTTCTGCAGGTGTCTCAGATGCTTCTTCAGTTTCTTTTTCAGTTTCATCTTCAGAAGAATCAGTCTCGATAGTAGGAGCATCATCATAAACCTCATTTTCACTTAACCCTTATTCTTCAACATCAACATCATCATTTACCTCAAATTCTTCATCCTCGGAATCCGAACTGACTTGGTTTACCATGCGTTGTATGAAAGAGAGATCTGCACATGAATAATCTACAGCCAATGGTCTCGGCTGTCCTGGTGTGTGGTGCACAGGGAAGTACTCTAAAGTAGGCATTTCATTATTATGTTCAATATGTACATCTTCATTTACAGACTCAGATCCCGGTCCACTTGGTTCTATTGATGGACCAGAGGGAACAGACTCCCCCGGACCAAGTGACCGGGTCTCAAATTCCCTAAACTTAACCTCTAAATCAGAAATCCTGGAGGTTTGAGTCTCGATTAGTGCAGCTTGAGACTGAATTATAGAAGCTTGATCATTCACAGTCTTCTGCATTGCATCGATCCGTTCCAAAAGTGCTGGAGAACGTCCGGATGAGGTTGCACTGGAGTCTGTATCTCTGAAGGCCCTGCAAATGATGAAGTACGAGGACGACTGGTAGTAAGCAGGTCCTCAGAAACCGAATAAGTCACATCTTCACGTGGGCGTTTGCCCTGCGACCTGGGTGGAGAGGGGCATAACTCATCAATATCCCTAAAAATATCATCAAATTGAGGATCGGGATTGATAGCCTGTTGTTGTTGTTGAGGAGGTGGTGGTTGCTGGAGAGGTTCTTGTTGTTGAACAGGTGCCTGAGGAGGTGGTGAAAGCGGCCTTGGAACAGGAGCCGGATTGTCAAAGTTATCACCCTCCGGAAGCACCTAGGCCTCATTTATAATATGGCCAAACAACGGCACATCGGGCGGGACCGGTGCACCCTGGGCATAGTGACCGGAAACCACAAAAATTCGAGTATTCATCGGTGTCTGGCGAAACTGGTGTTGCGGAGCCACCGGTAAACCCGGAAGCAAATGATTGATCAAAACCTGAACAAAACGAGGGTATAGGGCCCACTGTCCCTCCCCTGCCTGGGCGTTGTCTACCAAAATACGAAAAATATAACCCGAGAAGTTGTAAGGTTTATTGTAGACCAGTGCAAGCATAGCGGATGCGGTAGAATGGCTCATTCCATCGAAACCAGCCTTTCGCCCGGAGAGGCACACTATCATGATATGCATAAGATACCTCCAGACCTTTGTGAGAAAAGCCTTGTGGTATTGATCGCGAGGAACACCCGGGTAGCCCACCGACAATAAATGAGTTGGCAAAAGCAACCGGCATTTCCGAATCATCCGGAAACTGAAAGAACTCCCGAATAATCTGTTCAGATAGAATGATTTCGCGATCATGAACTCTGGATATAAGCCTGGTGTACGAGAGATCCGAATTGATGTGGGCATTTGTCCAGAAATTAGTGACATGATCACGGTAAATAGTGGTTGTGGCCGTGATTGCAGTATAAATCCTTGAACGGCGCAGAAATGCAATCATCGGGCGATACGGCGCCGCCGATTCTTTTTCGTCGTCGAGAAAAGCCGTGACATTATGTCGCGGTTCCCAAAAATAAGCGTTTACATTTATATCTGTCATAGCTGTAAGAGCAAAGTAAACTCGGAAGCCGTTAGATTTAAACAATTTAAACAATTGACATTTTTCAAATTAAAATGTCATGCGACACAAGGGTTGTGTCGCAGAGCACAGGTGCGACATAACAGGTTATGTCGCAATTTAGCAAGATAATCAAATTAATGATTTAACAAGCGACATAAGTATTGTGTCACCAAAATAACATGGCGACATAAGGAAGCGACATAATCAATTGTGTCGCAAACAAGATGCGACATAAATAGAACACACCCTGCGACACAACCGTTGTGTCGCAGGTTATGTCGCAATGATGAACACGATGAAACCCAGATTTTTTCAGAGATTAAATTTTGGGGTTTTTGTGTTTTAATCGACCCCGAGGGTGCACCAGTATAACAGGAACACAATAGCACAAATTTTATTCGCTATTTAACACCAAAAGTTACGCAATTTCACCAAAATATGTAAAACCTAAAACCGAAAGTTTGAATTCAAATGTAAACATGAATACGTAGTAATAATGGTTGAAATTGATACCTATAGGTGCGTGAGAAGAAGGAGAACAGGAATGAAGCAAGTAATCGAACAGAAAACAGCTAGAAATCACAAAAAGATCGAAAAATGCGTCGGAGGGATTGTGTCGCAGGTTCCACTTTGTGTCGCAGGATTTGAATTTTGTGTCGCTGGTAATTAAAAACTAATTACAGCGACACGAGGATATTTATACCCGGGACACAAGGCAGCGACACAATCGTTGTGTCGCTGGTTGTGTGTAGATCCCTAGTCTGATCTTGAATCAAATCGTTACAATTAATCTAACGCGCGGAATTCGTTAGATTATCAAACACACAAATATAAAGCTTGAATTAATAAGAACAATAATCAAATATGAACTTTATATTTCCTTGAACAGTTCTCTGATCAGATTACACAGCAAAAACACAGAGATAACTAATATCAAAAAGTCTAACCTAATTACAAAGTAATTAGAGGTATTTATACTAATCTGACCGACTTATGCGACATAAGCCTTGTGTCGCAGAGATCACTATTGCAACACAATCACTGTGTCGCAACTACAACTTATGCGACACAAGCCTTGTGTCGCAGAACACGAAAAATGTAAATTTAACTAAGTCAATTACATTTACAAACACATTATAGACTCGACCAACTGACAGACACACTAAGATGTATCAACATTGTGCAACACAAATATGCGACATAAGCCTTGTGTCGCAGAAGTCAATCAAGGGTTAAATTTTAATTAATCTTTTTTTTTATTTGTGACACTTAGAAAAGAAATTTAACATAAACGGACATAGAATAAACTAAAATGAACTAACGTGTTAAGAAGTGTCTATTTAAGGATGATATTAGAAGGACAGGCTGGCAAGACGATGTCAAATTTTAATTCGATTATCAGTATAGTTGTCCAAATTTAAATTTATCAAGCAAAGGTAACAAGCCTGAGAAACAGTCAGTAACAAGACGATTATCGGTATTGTTTGTCCACTTAAACATGTAACACACTCAACTTCAAGCGTTAGCAGTTATTGTGAGAGTGAGTATGTCTCCGTGAATCCCACACAGATATACTCCTAGTATCAAGACATGCCCAAGACTTCGATTATTTAGAGAAAGCATTTGAATTCAACATTTTTAAGAATCAAGCCAGCGGTGACAGGTCTGTACATACGTACAACAAAACGACTTAAACTTGATTCAGGTTTTAAGCAAAACCAGACTTGGTCAAACTGTGTGGCAACCTTGTTGGGTGTCTTTGATTTTATAAGACTTTAAAGTGCTTTGACTTTTGTTTGCTTGAGTTTTGAAAGTATACTGACTGAGACCAGGTCTGTACAGACGTACAACAAAGGAAACAGACAGCATAAATCCCCAAATGTTGTCAGATACAAGCTTAGGTTAATAAAAGCATGGCAAGCTGATACATAGGAATTAAGACACATTGTCATACATCATATGTTGGTCATCACAAAAGAATAAACACAGATTAAGGTATTTCTTAGGTGCTCAAACAGGAGTGTCTCCTAATGTACTATCATATCCCTAGTTGTTTACAAACACAACTAAACGTCTTTGACAGATGTTGCAACGTAGACACAACTGAACGTCTTTTGCAAATGTTGCAACGTTGCTTTTCTTTAACGCTAGTAAGCACAAAGAGTGGCTATTGCGTAGACTTTTTGTTATTTACTCTATGCGTTTTTCAGCTATAACATATATAAAAAGGTCACAAATATTACTTTTGAATTTGAAAGAAACGTGTCGCAACCCCCAAGACGCGTGGCAGCGGAAGGTATGAGGTGTCAAGGGGGCGCCGACCAAATCAAATATCACAACACAAGAGTTACAACGAACGACCTCTATATGAGACGTTTTCAAAAATCATTACATTACAAACTTAAAAGTGTTCACATAAAACTAGGAGTTCGCATCCGATACGTAGAATTACATAACTATTATTACAAAATATAGTAAATGCAATCTAATTCCTTGGTTGTTTCAAAATATGCGACTCGAGCTATTGCTTCCAAAGCATCCTACTGCGGCTGGTCACCTGAGAATACATACTAAAAGAGTCAACATAAAGTTGGTGAGTTCATAGGTTTGAAAACAGTTGATATCACATCGTATGGAACGTGTGGAACACAAGATTTCCTGTTTGTATCATCCAACAATGATAGTAATGTATTACAAAAATGTAAAAGAGGTGTATATTGTTGCAATTAGCCCATAGTTCGAGCTTAACTGTGGTGTCGGGTCACAATCAAGTGCCACGATCGTGGTGCCTCCCAGCGAGTGCCCTAATCCAACACTCGTAAGAACAAATGATAATGCGTCTGTTTGACCAGTTAGTGCGACTAACCCGGACGGGGGGAGTCAATCCCAAATAGTACTGTTCATTAACATTCACGCTATAACGATACTAACAAACTATGTGTGGGGGACTTTCAGGATTAGTTAAATAACTCATGCAACCAATATATCGTGTTTTGTACTTGCGTTCACATAAAAATAGCTGTTGTTAAAAGCAGTTGTATGTATTCTCACCCCTGAGTGGAAATAGTAGAAAAAGGGGCTATGAAACTCACCTGAGATTAGTATGTTATTTAGCAAATAACAAATAGCAAGCAACTTGTGTTCCCAAGAGTAATCTTCTAACGCCCTAGACGTATAAGATTGTGTAAGTAGATGTCTCAAAAGACCATCTATAGTGATTGTATAAGTGGAGGGTTAATGTCCACTTAAGCCAATCATGTAGGTGGAGGGTTAATGCCCACCTATTCGCTAGTAGTTCACTTAACTAATATGTCCATTCTTGTTTGCTTTATCGAAAACGTGTACGACCCGTTGGTGAAAGTTTGTGAAAACATAATGTTGATTAGTGTGATAAGTGGACGAAGCCCACGAATGACGGGGGTCCGGGGGCAACGCCCCTGGTGGCGGGGTCCAAGGGGTGGCAACCCCTGGTGGGGTCCAAGGGGCAGGGCCCCTGGTGGGGTCTTTAGTAAAAATGCTTCGATTCTGGGTTTTTAGCGACACTAGGGCTAGTGTCGCAAATGGTTCGATTTTTGGGTCTTCAGCGACACAAGACTAGTGTCGCTAATGTGATTTTGGCGACACAATGCTAGTGTCGCTAAGGTGACGGTTCAAATGCTATAGCGACACAAGGGTTAGTGTCGCTAATGTGATTTTGGCGACACAATGCTAGTGTCGCTAAAGTGACGGTTCAAATGCTATAGCGACACAACGGTTAATGTCGCTAATGTGATTTTGGCGACACAATGCTAGTGTCGCTAAAGTGATGGTTCAAATGCTATAGCGACACAAGGGTTAGTGTCGCTAATGGCTATTGGGCTTCTGCGACACAGGGATCAGAAACAGACCAGTTTTGCCAATTTTATTTTGTAATCCAAATGTTCGAGATAAAATTCAAGAAAAATATATGTTGTTTCTTAGTATGTTAGGTATTCAAAAAAAATTTAACAGAATTTTTAGACAAGTCTAAGTATTTATAAAAATTGTAGGTTCCCACAGAGGTCAAAAAGTAGCCAATTAGGAGACATGCAAGGAGATCCAGTTTCTGGGCAGAATGCGTGCATATTTGGACAAAGTCATCTATACGACTATTTTTCTCAACAAAATTTCTGAAGTTTTGGCGGTGGTTTCAAGTCTTTTGGACATGTAAATCTCGAGTTATGACTAAAACAATGAGGGACAATTTTTCTGCCTTTTACGCAGCCCGTCTACAAGTTTGTGTAAAAATTATTTCGGGTATCAAACGAGCTTCAAAAATTATGAAACCAGTGGCAAATGAAAGATAACTTCTTAAACTTAGTTTTAGCCTTTTGAATCGTTCATTTTGGTTAAGTTTTGAGGGAGATATCACCTCCCAAAGTCGGGCAAAGTTTCCTGGTCGGATTTCATGTAAGGTTCTTGCATGTTTTAAGTTATGAAAACGATTTTTGTGTAATCTTTTGGACATATCTTTGTTAAGTGACCATTTTAACAGGTTTATAGATGTGTTACAAGTATTCTAGATGAGTTAGATGTTCTTACAAGTTTCAAAAACCGATCACAAAGGAGAGGGAGGTGAGGAAAGGGCTTGATTCTTGACTTCTTCTCGAAAGTGTGATGGTGGCTTGTGGTGGTGGAGTGGTGGTTGATGGTGGTGAGGAGGTGGTGGCAGATTTTTAGAGAGAGAGAGAGTAGAGAGAAGGAGGAGAGAAATGTGGGCTTGTGTGTGTGAAAGTGGAGCATAGTGAGGTGTTTTTGTGGGGTGGGCTTGGGCCTATTTGGGGTGGGCCTCTTGGACCAGCCTAGGCCGAGTTGGGCCTGGCCCAAAGGTGTTTCGGGCTCGTGACTCGTTTTCTCAACTTTGTGTTTCGTTCCCCGTTCGTTTAAACGTTAATTTGTGGTTTTAAAAAGTTGATAATTTGCGTTAAGCTTTTGTATATACTTTTATCTTGTGAATAATATTCGTGATAAGTAAGTATTCTTAAAGTACTAAATTGAGTTACAAAAGTCTATTTCGGGTGTTGCTCGGGTGTCGGGCTCGATTTGCACGTTTTCGTCGCGTTTGTTACGTTTTAAACAAAACGTCAAAGTTTTTCGTGTATTATTATATGAAATAATAATATAAGGTATATAACCACTACTTTGACTATAAAATATGATTACGTTATCTATGAAAAGTTTTCACCAACGTCGTATAAATAGTTGGACAACGTCCGGTTGTTTCGCGTAATTACGAATAATTACGAAGGTGTAAATCAAACAATTACGTAAGTGTTCATACACATATATACAAATAGTTGCAAGAAATCACAAGTACTTAGCCTAATAAAGAAATAAATACACGTAATTAGAGTTCTAGTTTAAGGTAATCATTACCCTAAAGTATCGGGTGTCACAAAACGTAACCCTATCATGTTGACTAGCTCATCGAAACGAGCACGGGAAGAGGCTTTGGTAAACAGGTCAGCATTCTGCTTAATGGTATCTATTTGGACCAGATTAATTAGGTGTTTTTCATAACAGTCACGAATGAAATGAAACCTAATTTCTATATGTTTGGTCTTAGAGTGTTGGACAGGATTACGTGTAATAGATATAGCAGAAGTATTATCTATATGAATAGGAGTCATAGTTAAGAGTAAACCGTAATCACGCAACTGATGTTGTATCCAAAGAACCTGAGAGCAGCAACTAGCAGCAGCAATGTATTCAGCCTCTGCGGTTGAGGTAGAGACAGTCGTTTGCTTTTTACACTACCATGAAACAAGCCGAGGTCCAAGGAATTGACAGCCACCAGAAGTGGACTTCTTATCCATATTGCATCCACCATAGTCCGAGTCCGAGTACGCAGTGAGCGCGAAGGTTTTCTCATTAGAATACCATAGACCAAGGGTTGGTCTATATTTGAGATAACCAAAAATTCGCGTAACTGCCTTCATGTGAGACACCTTCGGTTTAGACTGATACCTGGAACAAAGAGAGACGGCAAAGACAATGTCCGGACGTGATGCAGTGAGATACATCAGAGAACCAATCATAGATCGGTAATCTTTTTCCGGAGAGTCCTCTTCATCCTCTGCTGGACCAAGGTGATGATGCAGCTCCAAAGGCGTCCCATAGGATTTACAATCAGTCAAGTTATACCGAGTCAACATATCGTTGACATACTTGGCCTGATGAATGTAAATCCCTTTGGCAGACTGCTCAACTTGTACACCCAAGAAAAATTTTAGCTCCCCCATAGCGCTCATCTCAAATTCTGACTTCATGATCCTCTCGAAGTCACGACACATATCATCCTTGGTAGAACCAAAGATGATGTCATCCACATATACCTGCACTAACAAAAGATCAACCCCGTCATGCTTGATGAAGAGGGTACTGTCGATCGTTCCTCGTACGAAACCGTGCTTCAGCAGATGAGTTGCAAGTCTCTCATACCAAGCTCTAGGAGCTTGATGAAGACCATACAACGCCTTGTCCAGCTTGCATACGTAGTTCAGATGGACAGAGTCTTCAAAACCAGGTGGCTGGTTGACGTAGACCTCCTCGACCACTTGACCATACAGAAAGGCACTCTTCACGTCAAGCTGATATACCCTAAAACCTTTGAAAGAAGCATACGCCAGAAAGATGCGAATCGATTCCAAACGAGCAACCGGGGCAAACACTTCATCATAGTCCAAGCCTTCAATTTGAGTGAATCCCTGGACCACAAAGTATGGCATCAACAGGATGTGACACATTGATACGAGAACTCGGAATTTCAGCTGGAACGATGACAGAATCAAGGTTCGTAGAATCAGCCTCAAGTTCGAGCTCAAGATCAGGTAAGTCAGCAAGGTCAGATGCCGGTAACGGTTCAGGTTAAGATATAGGTGACAGGGCGGAAGCCTCAAACATTGGTTCCTCATTATTGGCAGAATCAGGGACAATCTCAGTAACAGGAGGAGACGGAGAGTCACTAGTGACAACAGGATCAGCGGCGGATGTGGCTGGAGGAGGTGAAGACACAGAAATAGGTGAAGTGTTGGATACAATATCCAACCCATGAAGCAGGGTCACCATTTCCTCTTCTTCATGTTCCTCAAGAAGATTGAAGGAGTCGAATAATGCTTGATAATCAAACAAGTATTCGGGTCCCTTTCCTTGAGGGTTGTCAGTGTAGTGGGAGAAGGTGACCTCAAAGTGTTCTTCCACACCCTTGGTTACAAGGTTATACACACGTTTATTCGGTGAGTTGTTAGAGAACCCTAGGAAGACACCTTCACAGGATTTCTCACCGAACTTAGCAATTCGTTCCTTGGAGTGCATAATCGTGCGTAAGCAGCCGAACGGTTCAAGAAACTGTAGATTAGGCTTTCTGTTGTTGAACAGCTCATAGGAGGTCTTGTTCTTCTTCTTAACCGTTAACACCCGATTCAGAACGTAGCAGGCCGTATTCACAGCTTCGGCCCAAAAAGTGATTGGAAGCTTAGAGTCAGATAACATAGTTCGTGCAGCCTCAATCAAAGTCCTATTCTTACGTTCTGCAACCCCATTCTGTTGTGGAGTCCTTGCGGCACTGAATTGGTGTTCAATACCATTACTCAAGCAGTACAGCTCCATAATCGAGTTCTTGAACTCTGTACCGTTATCACTCCTTATCTTCTTGATTCTCAACTCACACAAATTTTGCAATTTATCGAACAAGTAGATGAGAATCTCAGGCACCTCCTCCTTGGTTTTCAGAAAATACACCCAAGAGAAACGCGAATAATCATCGGTCACAACGAGGCAATACGAAGCTCCTCCCAAACTCTTCTTTCTGATTGGCCCGAATAAATCCATGTGAAACAGCTCCAAAGGCTTCTCAGTTGAATTGGCCAGCTTTGGGCTGTGAGACTTCTTGTGTTGCTTTCCTTTCTGACAAGGGACGCAGTGATCATTCAGCCCAAAGGATTGCTTAGGGACACCTCGCACTAGATCATTCTTGATCAGGTAGTTCATCTTAGGAAAGTGCAAGTGTCCCATACGCCTGTGCCATAATAACGATTCCTTCTCGGGAGCTTTAGATAGAAAACATGTGAGCTATGTAGTTTCCACATTACTCATGTCAAGAATATACGTGTCTCGCTCCCGAGGTGCCCTTAGTAGCACCCATTCTTCAGGGATTACAAATCCTGGCTTCAATATACAACACTCCGTGTTTGTGAAAGCAGTAGTGTACTTTTTATCGCAAACTTGAGAGACACTGAGAAGATTGTGCTGTAATTGCTCCACAAAATTTACCTTCTCAAAGCCTACCATTCCATTGGTAAGCGTTCCCTGACCAGAAATAACTCCCCCTTTATCACCAGCGAAGGCCACAGAACCTCCATTGTAAGCATGAACTTCAGATAAAAGGGAAACATCACCGGTCATGTGCCGAGAGCAACCACTTTCGATGTACCATTTACTATTTTTTACAGATTCAGATTGCTGCGGCACCAAAAATAAAGGTAAATTAGTTAGAAATGGAGACCCAAGCCTTTATAGTCTTGGGTACTCCAGTGACATCATCAACAACAACCACATCAGTCAAAATTTTATTTTCAAACATTTTAGAATGTTTGACTGATGGAGTATTGTCAGATGTAGAATCTTTGCAAGATTCTTTAGTCTTCCAAACCTACTTTGGTTTGGATGCTTGCGAGTCAACAACTTTGAGATTTAAGTTTTGCAATTTATTTTGCTCAACTGTATTGACTTTGACAGTTGGGAAGGAAGTCTTTGAGCCTCTCATAGAAATATGTTTCTTTGAAAGAATTTTAGATTTAGAAACTCGTGAAACTTGCTTTCCAAACTGTTTCTTCGCAAGCACAGGACACATATTTATCAGGTGACGTTGCTTCTTGCAGTAGAAGAAAGATCGATGCTCAACACTAGATCGAGATTGAGGAATAAACCGATGAGCACGACCAAAAGAAGCACTTGTTGAACATTCACATTGACGTGAATATTCAACAGGAGATGCTTTAGGAATATGTTTAGAAGATTTATTTTGAATAATCGATTTAGAAATAATCTTCTTTTGAGGTTCAGCCATAGCTTTACCTTTTCCTTTTGACTTAGCCTGTTCATTTCTTTCAATAGTAATTATGTGATTTTCAGGCTTAACAGTTTTCTTTATTGGCTTATACTCTTGCTCAGTTATGTCCTCAATTTCAATTTCCTCTTCTATTATACGAGGAAGAATAGACAGAGCCTTTCCTAACTTAGGCTCAACAACAATATCAGACTCAATTAACTCAGTCTGATGGACCTCAGCCTTAATAGGCTTAACTTTTTCAATCTTTTGAGTCTTATTTGTTTCAGACTCACTAGTATTAGCCCTAACTTGCTCGGGCTTACTAGTTGCAGGTTGTGGAGATGCAGTGATGACATTTTCAGCCTTAACTAGCTCAGACTTACTTATTTTAATACTAACTTCAGGTTTAACAGGTTTGACATCTATCTTTGAATAGATAGGAGTCAAGTCATTAATGTTTTCCCTAACACGCATGGGAAGATAGTCCTTAGGAGGTGGGACTTGATGATAACCAAGTCCTGCCTTTCTTTTGGTATCCATCCTCTGTGCCTGTAGGATTTCATCAAAAACTAGAGAGGAGGCAGAAAAGTTAGAAAGCTTTTTCTTTAAATTTAGAACCTCAGTTTGAGATTCAACAAGTTCTTTCTTTACAAATGATAGCATATCTACATAGCTACCAATCTCATCTTGTTGTTCAAAGATTTTAGCCTTAAGTTCCTTTTTCTCTTCTAAAATAGCTTTTAACTTTTCACCACTTGCCTTATCACTGTTTCTCAACATGTCATTTGTTTCATTTAAATTTTCGTTAACAGTGTTAAGACGTTTGGTGTCCTCTTTATACCTGTTTAACTGGTTAGTTAATTTAATGCATGATACACAGGATAAAGGTTCATAATCTACCTCATGCACTTCAGCCATCAGTGCTCGTTCTGTATCTTCTTCATCTAAAGCAGCAAAGCAGCGGAAACCATCGCTTTCTCATCATTCTTGGCCTTATCAGATGAATTATACTGCGAAGGTTTAGATAAACCAGAAGGTGGGTTCTTCTTACGGTCACATTCACGAGCAAAGTGACCATAATTATGACATTGGTAGCATTTCACCTTGCTCTTATTAAAACCAAGACCCTTCTCCTCTGGATCAGTAACGTTCTTCCTTCCAGTTTTCTTCAAGAAGTTTTTGACGCGTCTTGTGAGCATAGCTATACTCCATTTCAGATCCATACGCTCAAGTTCTTCTTGATCAATCTGACTGAAGTCTTCTTCAGTTAGATTCACAGGACTGTTCTTGTTTGACAGAAAGTCATCATAGGCAGACCAGAAAGCAGTGAAGACAGCTGCATGTTCTTCAGCAACTGCAGGAGATGCGCCTTGGAAATTTGAATAGGTACCACCTCCACCTGAGGAGGTAGTATATCCGAAACTACCAGAAGTACTTGGAGCACCAGAACCCCTAGAGAAAAATGCAGAACCAGCAGCTTGAGGTGCTGCAGCAGGAACATCCACACCATATAGTTTTGGATTTTGAAGGTGTGTTGTAGCTTTGGTTTCCTTTTTCTGCATATCAAGAAGATCAGCAGCAATCTGTCCTACCAAATCATCAAGTTCCATATCCATGATGTCTTCGTCTTTTTCCATTAACAGTACTCTAGTATTCCACTTTTTGGGTAAGGAACCCAAAAGTTTCTTGTTCACATCAGTTTTGTCGAGAGTAACGCCTCCCTCAACTAATTCACTCACAAGCTGTGAGTATCGACTGCACATTTCTTCAAGAGATTCAGTAGGCAGCATATCAAAGACTTCAAACTGTTTCTTGACTAGATCCAGTTTGTTTTTTTTATATTGAGTACTTCCACCACATTTCTTTTCAAAACCAATCTATAAATCATAAGCAGTTTTGTGGTGTCGTAGTTGTCTCAATAATTGTTGAGGTAAGGCCATGGTAATTGCAGAATATGTCTTTCTTTCAGTGTCAAAGGCCTTACGTTCCTCTGGTGTCATAGACTTAATGGACTTTTCAGGAATAGGTCCATTATGAACGTCGGTTTTTAAAGGACGTTCATATCTTTCCTCCAAGTATATAAGCATTTCAGGATCATTGAATGATACAAATGCTTCAAATCTTTGACGCCAGTCCGAATAATTCATACCATTTGTATACATAGGTGGTTTATTTGTTGAACCCACCTCACTATTATGCTTTAACATAGCCCCAACCTGTTGAAGAGATGTTGATGTAGAAGCAAACATTGTAATAGGCTCGAGAGACTTTTCAGAAATTTAGGGAAACTGAAGAATGCAACACTAAGGTTGTGTCGCAGGGGTTATGTCGCAAAAATACTAACAGCGACACAGAGGTTATGTCGCAAAATGACTATGGCGCAGTACTATGTCGCACTATATGTCGCACGGTATGTCGCAACACTATGTCGCAAAGATTAAGGTCGCAAGACCTTATGTCGCAGCTTTTGTCGCACAATTAAGGTCGCAGAAACCCTATAGCGACACAAATTTATGTCGCAAGCTTGTGTCGCAAAACGGCGCTGTCAGATGCCAAAAACCTCAAAAACAAAATTTTTTGAAACCTAAACATTTTTAATCGAACAAGTTCGTAAAAACTGATCTTTTTAGGTTCAAAAACTTCAATCTTCAGCTCCAAAACACCTATAATGAAGATCAAACACCACAAAGACGTTAAATAATCAAAATAAGTATTTAAAACACGTACCCAAACGATTTGATACCACCAAAATCCTTAGATTTAATGGCTCTGATACCAATTGTAGATCCCTAGTTTGTTCTTGAATCAAATCGTTACAATTAATCTAACGCGCGGAATTCGTTAGATTATCAAACACACAAATATAAAGCTTGAATTTATAAGAACAATAATCAAATATGAACTTTATATTTCCTTGAACAATTCTCTGGTCAGATTACACAGCAAAAACACAGACATAACTAATATCAAAAAGTCTAACCTAATTACAAAGTAATTAGAGGTATTTATACTAATCTGGCCGACTTATGTGACATAAGCCTTGTGTCGCAGAGATCACTATTGCAACACAATCACTGTGTCGCAACTACAACTTATGCGACACAAGCCTTGTGTCGCAGAACACAGAAAATGTAAATTTAACTACGTCAATTACATTTACAAACACATTACAGACTCGACCAACTGACAGACACACTAAGATGTATCAACATTGTGCAACACAAATATGCGACATAAGCCTTGTGTCGCAGAAGTCAATCAAGGGTTAAATTTTAATTAATTTTTTTTTTTATTTGTGACACTGAGAAAAGAAATTTAACATAAACAGATATAGAATAAACTAAAATAAACTAACGTGTTAAGAAGTGTCTATTTAAGGATGATATTAGAAAGACAGGCTCGCAAGACGATGTCAAATTTTAATTCGATTATCAGTATAGTTGTCCAAATTTAAATTTATCAAGCAAAGGTAACAAGCCTGAGAAACAGTCAGTAACAAGACGATTATCGGTATTGTTTGTCCACTTAAACATGTAACACACTCAACTTCAAGCGTTAGCAGTTATTGTGAAAGTGAGTATGTCTCCGTGAATCCCACACAGATATACTCCTAGTATCAAGACATGCCCAAGACTTCGATTATTTAGAGAAAGCATTTGAATTCAACATTTTTAAGAATCAAGCCAGCGGTGACAGGTCTGTACATACGTACAACAAAACGACTTAAACTTGATTCAGGTTTTAAGCAAAACCAGACTTGGTCAAACTGTGTGGCGACCTTGTTGGGTGTCTTTGATTTTATAAGACTTTAAAGTGCTTTGACTTTTGTTTGCTTGGTTTTTGAAAGTATACTGACTGAGACCAGGTCTGTACGGACGTACAACAAAGGAAACAGACAGCATAAATCCCTAAATGTTGTCAGATACAAGCTCAGGTTAATAAAAGCATGACAAGCTGATACATAGGAATTAAGACACATTGTCATACATCATATGTTGGTCATCACAAAAGAATAAACACAGATTAAAGGATTTCTTAGATGCTCAAAGAAAAGTATGAGAATGCCTACTAATACATCGTGCAATGATACAAATGTTTGTAAGGACATGTATAACATATACGAGATAAACCTACTGATATATCGAGGATAAAACTTAAGATTGACGTTTGAGGGGTGTCTCCTAATGTACTATCATCTCCCTAGTTGTTCATAGATACAACTGAACGTTTTTTGCAAATGTTGCAAGGTTGCTATTCTTTAACCCTAGTAAACACAAAGAGTGGCTATTGCTTTACTTACCTTTTTTTTTTTTTTTTTTTTTTTGTTGGAATAATAAGCATAAGAACATAACATAATAAGGTCACAAATATTACTTTTGAATGGGAAAGAAACGTAACCCTATCATGTTGAGTAGCTCATCGAAACGAGCACGGGAAAAGGCTTTGGTGAACAGGTCGGCATTCTGCTTAAGGGTATCTATTTGGACCCAATCAATTAGGTGTTTCTCATAGCAATCACGAATGAAATGAAACCTAATTTCTATGTGTTTGGTCTTATAATGTTGGACAGGATTACGTGTAATACATATAGCAGCAGTATTATCTATATGAATAGGAGTCATAGTTAAGAGTAAACCGTAATCGCGCAACTGGTGTTGTATCCAAAGAACCTGGGAACAGCAGCTGGCAGCAGCAATGTATTCAGCCTCTGCGGTTGAGGTAGAAACAGTCGTTTGCTTTTTGCACTGCCATGATACGAGCCGTGATCCAAGAAACTGACATCCACCAGAAGTGGACTTCTTATCCATATTGCATCCCCCATAAGCCGAGTCCGAGTAGGCAGTGAGCGCGAAGGTTTTCTCATTAGAATACCATAGACCCAGAGTTGGTCTACATTTGAGATAACCGAAGATTCGCGTAACTGCCTTCATGTGAGACACCTTCGGTTTAGCCTGATACCTGGAACAGAGAGAGACTGCAAAGACAATGTCCGGACGCGATGCAGTGAGATACATCAGAGAACCAATCATAGATCGGTAATCTTTTTCCGGACAGTCCTCTTCATCCTCTGCTGGACCAAGGTGATGATTCAGCTCCAAAGGCATCCCATAGGATTTACAATCAGTCAAGTTATACCGAGTCAACATATCGTTGACATACTTGGACTGATGATTGTAAATCCATTTGGCAGACTGCTCAACTTGTACACCCAAGAAAAAGTTCAGCTCCCCCATTGCACTCATTTCAAATTCTGACTTCATGATACGCTAGAAGTCGCGACACAGTTCATCCTTGGTGGAACCAAAAATGATGTCATCCACATAAACCTGTACTAATAACAAGTCCTCCCCTGCATGCTTAATGAAGAGAGTACTGTCGATCGTTCCTCGTACAAAACCATTCTTCAGAAGATGAGTCGCAAGCCGGTCATACCAAGCTCTAGGAGCTTGATGAAGACCATACAACGCCTTGTCCAGCTTGCAGACGTAATTTGGAATTACTGAATCTTCAAAACCAGGAGGCCGTTTTAAATAAACCTCTTCAAGAACTTGACCATACAGAAATGCACTCTTAACGTCAAGCTGGTAAACCCGAAATCCTTTAAATGAAGCGTACGCCAGGAAAATGCGGATGGATTCCAAACGAGCAACCGGGGCAAATACTTCATCGTAGTCCAAACCTTCAATTTGAGTGAAGCCTTGGACCACTAGACGTGCTTTGTTGCGAATTACCACGCCCCGATCAACCTTCTTCACACGATATATACCCAACGAGTGCCAATTGGATGAACACCCTTGGGTAAAGGCACCAAAGTCCATACTTGCAGCCTTTTGAATTGTTGAAGCTCTTCCTGCATAGCCTCAACCCAGTATGGATCCTTCAACGCATCAGCTGTCTTCTTCGGTTCTACTTGTGAGAGAAAGCATTCTTCAATTTCCGAAGCAAGACAAACAGGATCAGTGTCGGTAACAGGAGACGACGTCAACACAGATTGTTTAGCAGCAGCAATCTGTCGTCTCGTTAAAACACCTTTGTTTAAATCACCAAGAATGGCATCAACTGGATGTGACACATTGATCCGAGAACTCAGAATTGCAGCCGGAACGATGATAGAATCAAGGTTTGTAGAGTCAGCTTCAAGTTCGAGTTGAAGTGCAGGTAAATCTTCAAGGTCAGATTCAGGTAATGGTTCAAATTCAGATACGGGTGATTGATGAGAATACTCTAACATTTGTTCCTCATCATTTGTAGGATCAGGAACATTTTCAGTAACGAGTGGAGGCGGAGTTTCACAAGTAGCAGCAGGAGCAGTTGCTAGTGTTGCTATAGGTGGTGGAGGAATAGAGATGGGTGGAGTTTCAGAAGCGATGTCCAGCCCGTGAAGTAGTGTCACTATATCCTCTTCTTCATTCTCCTCAGAAATATTGATAGAATCAAACAGTGTTTGATAGTCAAACAAATATTCGGGTCCCTTCCCCTGAGGGTTGTCAGTGTAGTGGAAGAAGGTGACCTCAAAGTGTTCTTCCACACCCTTGGTTACAAGGTTATACACACGTTTATTCGGTGAGTTGTTAGAGAACCCTAGGAAGACACCTTCACAGGATTTCTCACCGAACTTAGCAATTCATTCCTTGGTGTGCATAATCGTGCATAAGCAGCTGAACGGTTCAAGAAACTGTAGATTAGGCTTTCTGTTGTTGAACAGCTCATAGGAGGTCTTGTTCTTCTTCTTAACTATTAACACCCGATTCAGAACGTAGCAGGCCGTATTCACAGCTTCGGCCCAAAATGTGATTGGAAGCTTAGAGTCAGATAGCATTGTACGTGCAGCCTCAATCAAAGTCCTATTCTTACGTTCTGCAACCCCATTCTGCTGTGGAGTCCTTGCGGCACTGAATTGGTGTTCAATACCATTACTCAAACAGTACAGTTCCATAATCGAGTTCTTAAACTCTGTACCGTTATCACTCCTAATTTTCTTGATTCTCAACTCACAAAGATTTTGTAGTTTATCGAATAAATAGTTGAGAATCTCAGGCACTTCATCCTTGTTCTTCAGAAATTATACCCAAGAAAACCGCGAATAATCATCCGTCACAACTAGGCAATACGAAGCTCCTCCCAAACTCTTCTTTCTGACTGGCCCGAATAAATCCATGTGGACAGCTCCAAGGGCATCTAAGTTGAATTGGCCAGCTTCGGTCTGTGAGACTTCTTGTGTTGCTTTCCTTTCTGACAACGGACGCAGTGATCATTCAGCCCAAAGGATTGCTTAGGGACACCTCGCACTAGATCATTCTTGATCAGGTAGTTCATCTTACGAAAGTGCAAATGTCCCATACGCTTGTGCCATAATAACGATTCCTTCTCGGGAGCTTTAGATAGAAGACATGTGAGCTGTGTAGTTTCCACAGTACTCATGTCAAGAATATACGTGTCTCGCTCCCGAGGTGCCCTCAGTAGCACCCATTCTTCAGGGATTACAAATCCCGAGGTGAAAGCAGTAGTGTACTTTTTATCGCACACATGAGAGACACTGAGAAGATTGTGTTCTAATTGTTCTAAAAAATTGTAAGGTCGCTAGATCTTGGTTCGATAACGGATTATCTTTAAGTATTGAGGTGCGGAATCCCTCAATACGTTAGGTTTAAGCTTATATAACTTTATTATCAATTAAAGGGCTTCGTTTTGATTATTAACTAAGTTAATCACTCAAAACCGAGCCTTTAATACTATAATAAATATATCTGCACGAAAAACGAGGAGAATAATTAAATATTTGGTGTGTGTAATGATGGCACGAATTTCTAGATCACTAATTAATGAGCAGCAATAAATATGTATATCTGTTTCAACTCGCAGCCCATGGGCTTTGCGAGTTGACTCAACTCGCAGCCATTGAGAGCCCAGTTCTCAACTCGCAGGTGAGACCTGCGAGTCCAGATGGTCTGCGAACTGAGATCTCAGCTCGCAAGTCCTGTTGACTTGCGAGTTGACTTCCCAATTCGCGATTTTGAATTTAACTTGAAATAGATACTTGTCAAATAACTTTTAACAAATAATAATAACAAGTTAATATCATATATTTACAAGTCTAAACCAATTATAAAAGTATTATTATAACTACACTAATCCTATTACAAGCTAGATCTGTTGTCACAATAACATGTCCCAACAAAAATTCACCTTCTCAAAGCTTACCATTTCATTAGTAAGCGTACCCTGACCAGAAATAACTCCCTCTTTATCACCAGCGAAGGCCACATAACCTCCATTGTAAGCATGAACCTCAGATAAAAGGGAAACATCACCGGTCATGTGCCAAGAACAACCGCTGTCGATATACCATTTACTATTCTTTACAGATTCAGGTTGTTGCGGCACCACAAACAAGGTAAATTAGTTAGAAATGGAGACCCAAGCCTTTATAGTCTACTTATCTTGATGCTAACAGCAGGTTTGACAGGTTGAACATCTATCTTTGTAAAGATAGGCATTAAGTCATTAACATTATCCCTAACAGGCATGGGAAGATAATCCTTAGGAGGTGGGACTTGCTGAAAACCAAGTCCTGCCTTACTTTTGGTATCGATCCTTTGTGCCTGTAGGATTTCATCAAAGACTAGAGAGGAGACCGAAAAGTTTGAAAGCTTTTTTTTTAAATTTAGAACCTTAGTTTGAGATTCAACAAGTTCTTTTTTAACAGATGATAGTACATCAACATAGCTACCAATTTCATCTTGTTGTTCAAAAATTTTAGCTTTCAATTCCTTTTTCTCTTCTAAAATAGCTTTTAACTTTAAACCACTTGCCTTATCACTGTTTCTTAACATGTCATTTGTTTCATTTAAATTTTCAATAACAGTGTTAAGGCGTTTGGTATCCTCTCTATACCTGTTTAGTTGGTTAGTCAATTTAATGCACGAAACACATGATAAAGGTTCATCATCTACCTCATGCACCTCAGCCATCAGTGCCTTTTCTGCATCATCCTCATCTGGATCAGACCATTCCCAAGCATTGTTAGAAAGCAGCAATGCAGCGGAAACCATTGCCTTCTCGTCATTTTTGGTCTTATCAGTTGAGTTGTACTGAGAAGGTTTAGATAGGCCAGAAGGTGGGTTCTTCTTGCGGTCACATTCACGAGCAAAGTGTCCATAGTTATGACACTGGTAGCATTTCACCTTGCTCTTGTTAAAACCCAGACCCTTCTCTTCCGAATCAGTGACATTCTTCCTTCCAGTTTTCTTCAAGAAGTTCTTGACTCTTCTTGTGAGCATAGCCATGCTCCACTTCAAGTCCATACGCTCAAGCTCTTCTTGATCTTCTTCAGTCAGATCCACAGTGCTGTTCTTGTTGGATAGGAAGTCATCATAAGCCGACAAGAAAGCTGTAAAAACAACTGCATGTTCTTCAACAACTGCAGGAGATTTACTTTTGAAGTTTGAATAAGCACCACTCCCACTTGAAGAGTTGATGGTGGTATATCCAAATCCACCAGATGTACTTGGGGCACCAGAACTACCAGAACCTCCAGAGAAAAATGCAGAACCAGCAGCTTGAGTTACTGCAGCAGGAACATCCACACCATATAACTTCGGGTTCTGAAGGTGTGCAGTAGCTTTGGTTTCCTTTTTCTGCATATCTAAGAGATCAGCAGCAATCTGTCCAACCAAATCATCTAGCTCCATGTCCATAATGTCTTCATCTTTTTCCATCAGCAGCACTCGTGTATTCCACTTTTTGGGTAAGGAACCCAAAAGCTTCTTGTTAACATGAGTTTTGTCGAGATTTACACCTCCCTCGACTAATTCACTAACAAGCTGTGAATATCTACTGCACATATCTTCAAGAGATTCAGTAGGCAGCATGTCAAAGACTTCAAACTGTTTCTTGACTAGATCCAGTTTGTTCCGTTTGTACTGATCACTACCACCACATTTCTTTTCAAAAGCAATCCATAAATCATACGCAGTTTTGTGGTGGCGAAGTTGTCGGAGAATCTGTTGAGGTAAAGCCATGGTAATAGCAGAGTAAGTCTTCTTTTCAGTGTCAAAAGCCTTACGTTTCTCAGGAGTCATAGACTTAATGGATTTTTCAGGAATAGGTCCATCAAAGATACCGGTCCTCCCGGGGCGTTCATACCTTTCTTCCATATAAATTAGCATTTCAGGATCGTTGAAAGATACAAATGCTTCAAATCTCTGACGCCAATCCGAGTAATTCATTCCATTTGTATACATAGGTGGTTTATTTGTTGAACCCACCTCACTATTATGTTTTAACAAAGCCCCAACTTGTTGAATAGATGCTGATGCAGAAGACGTGTGGATCCCATTTGGGTGATCTTTACTCAAATCATAAGGTTAATGAAGACAAGAAGACAAAGCAAAAGATATAAAGTTTGTATTAAATGATAAACAAATGAGAACAAAACTTTATATTCCTCAATCCCCACTATATTCTCTCAAATTGAGTGTAGCAGCCAAATACAGAGAATAAAATTATTGGAAAAATGTCTTGCCCTAAATATCTATAACAAGGGTATTTATACTAAACTGTCTGGCCGTTCTGCGACACAAGCCTTGTGTCGCAGAGATCACTATTGCGACACAAGCACTGTGTCGCAACTACAACTAGTGCGACACAAGCACTGTGTCGCAGTACACAGAAAATGTAATTATTCTAAGTCTATTACATATACAGACACAGTACAGACTTGACCAACTGACAGACACTCTAATATGTATCAACAAACTCCCCCGTGTCTTCAGCTTGGTCTTCAAGATCTTCGTTCAAACCCAGCCTGCTGGGAATACACCGCCAGCGTGTATCCCATGTGTCACACTAACATTTACAATCCTCTGATATTGAAGTGCGATCTTCTTGTTCACAGCATTCTTCTCGTTAAAGCGAATCGGATTGTCAAACAATTTTCTCAAGTCCTTTGATGACATGTTTATCAAGCTCATAGGATCAAACACTCTAAACTGAGCTTTCTTCAAACCATACAGCGAGTTCCTCTCTGGTTGCTCTGTATTAGGAACAAAAACCAAAACCGCTTCACCGGTATGAGCATCCAGTTCCCAGTAATGAAATCTTCTCAGAAAGTCCAGGGGAATTGTTTCCAGAGGAATATTCTTCAAACAATCAGCCGGAGGATACCTCATTCTGCATATTGGCTGTTTAGTCACCGGGTCTATCCTTTTCTTATGGATATACCTAGTTCCCAAAGTCGGTTTGATGAAGTTATATCTCTTTGTGCGTATCTCTCGCTGTAGAGTGGTTTGGATATAATTAGCACAGTCATTTCTGGACGGATTTATCAAAGAGAGCTGAGCAAGACGATTTACTTCTCCTTTCGGCAAAGTGCTCAGCTTGGTGAATGATCTTTTGAAATATTGGACACCATCAAGTCTCTTGATCATGAAAACACCATTGGATACCTTCCAACTCTTTATCAACCCCGTATACACCCCACTAACCTTGTATGATTTACAAGTTACGGGTACCTGAATTCCAGCCTTACCATGAGGCCACCATTTAGCAATTTTCTCAGCTCTTGTTTCAGTAGTTTCAGTTTCAGGAGCCTGAGCATCAGATGCATTATCAGTTTCTTCTTCACTTTCATCCTCAGAAGAATCAGTCTCAATGGTCGGTGCATCATCATAGAACTCATCATCATCAAGTCCTTCCTCCTCAATATCAACATCATCGGAATCCTCAAAGTTTTCACTTTCATCATCAGAGTTAACTTCATTTAGCATACGTTGGATGAATGAAAGATCTGCACAAGAATAATCGACAGCCAAAGGTCTCGGCTGGCCTGGAGTGTAATGCACGGGGAAGTACTCTAAAGAAGGTATTTCATTAGATGGTTCAATTTGTACATCATCAGATACAGACTCTGACCCCGGTCCTATTGGTTCTATTGATGGACTGGCGGGAACAGACTCCCCCGGACCAATAGACCGGGTCTCAAACTCCCTAAACCTATCATCTAATTGTGTGATTCTAGACGTTTGAGCTTCAATTAGGGCGGCTTGTGACTGAATGAGATTGGCTTGATCGTGCACAGTCTTTTGCATCTCCTCCATCCGATCCAGAAGTTGCTTTATAATATCAGGATGAGGATGCACGGGAGTCTGAACCTCCGAAGGCCCAGCAGTTGAAGAAGTGCGCAGTCGACTGGATGTAGGAATGTCGTCTGAGACAATGTAAGTGACATCCTCACGTGGCCTTTTGCCCGTCGACCTGGGAGGAGA
>OY992767.1:13816538-13941747 GCA_963921325.1 Logfia minima | reverse complement strand
TGCGATATTGCCAATATCGCTCAAGCGATATTGCCAATATCGCTCAAGCGATATTGCCAATATCGCTCAAGCGATATTGTCAATATCGCTTAGTTACCTAAAATAGATAATTATATAAATAGTCGTTTAGGGTTTCAGATCTAAAGTTGCTGAAATTCGTAATTGTGCAGCCTATGTTCTTTCTCCAGTCAATCATCTGTAAATCACAATTGGTTTGTTTGATCAAATATATTATTGTGATTACTTTGTTACTTTGTGTTATGAAACGTACTTTGATTTAGCTTTTGATTTCCGCGCTTAAGCTATTGATATTGATTCATTGTGAAAAGGCCTGTCCTTTTAACGGTCCTACAATTGGTATCAGAGCCATTTAATCATTGGATTATTTGGTTTGAATCAATATTCGTTTACGTTTAATTTATAAAAAAAAAAAATTTCTGTCCTTTTGAGTGTCTTTAAGTGTTAAACTAATCATTTAGTGCTTGTGTTTAAGTTTCTGGATCTTTGTTCGTTGGTTTCAATCCTAAAACTTGTTTTGATCTTCGAAACTTGTGTTTTTAGGGTTTACAGCCGTTTTAGCGATATTGGAACTCAATATCGCCATTAGGGTTTCTGCGACATTGAAAGCGACATTACTCATTAATTTGAGCGATATCATTAAGCGATATTAGTTCAATATCGCCTAATTGATTTTAGCGATATTAACCCAATATCGCCTGGTTGATTTGTGCGATATTACTGCAATATCGCCTGTGATATCGCCTGTTCTTGTTTGATTTTGACTTTTGCTTTAATTAGCGATATTATTAGCGATATCAACAATATCGCTCATTTATCTAATTGATTTAAGCGATATTGTCAATATTGCTTTAGAGTCTTAAATTAATTTCTCATTATTTTTCAAAGTTAATCAAATTTAATACTTCTAAGATGTCTACTTTGCAAGCAGTCAATGCAATGTTGAAACACAATGCAGAGGTTGGGTCAGCAAATAAACCTCCATTCTTTGCTCCCGGAATGGAGTACTCTGAATGGAGAGGTCGTTTTTTGTCGTTTGTTGCGTTTACTGATCCGGAAATGGAAATATCATTACTAGAGAGATATGTGAGACCAGTTGCAAGTGGAGAGCATGTTGGTATTCCTCCACCAAAGCCTATTCGTTCTATGTCTGTAGAGGAATGTAAGGCATGGGAATGTGAACGAAAGGCTCACTCGGCTATCACCATGGCCTTACCTGCTGATGCTATGAAGATGTTTAAACAACATGACATAGCTTATGATCTATGGAACGGGATAGCTGAACGATGTGGAGGTACCACTGAGTACAAACAGAGTAAACTAGAGCTCGTGAAGAAACAGTATGATCTGTTTGATATTTTGAAGAACGAGACTGTGAAGGATCTTTTCTGTAGATACTCACGTCTTGTCAATGAATTAACTGAAGGTGGTTATAAGTTCAGTACTATAGAGGTCAACAAGAAGTTGCTAAATGCTCTACCTCCTCATTGGGAAACAAGAGTTTTGATGATGGAGAATGATCCAGATGTTCTTGCTATGTCTCTGGATCAGCTTATTGGAAAATTGGAAACCTGTGCTTTAGACATTCAGAAGAAAAGCACACGGTCAGGCACTCTGGTATCTGACAATAGCAACTTTGGCTATGGAAGTACCGCACTTCTATCTGGGCCATCTACTTCTGGAACGAAAATGACTTATACTTCCGGAAATCAGTCAACTGGAACATTTTCGTCGTTTCCAACTCAGTCGTCGTCTTCAGCAACTGCTTCTCAGAATGAGCATGCAGTAATATTTAATGCTTTTCTCTCATCCTATGATGATTTTCTCTCTAAGAGAATTAGCTCGGTGGATCTTACCGATGAGGATTTTGCTCAAGTGGATCCCGATGAATTAGAAAGAGTGGATCTGCGTTGGAACATGGCCATGCTGACACGAAGGACTAAGACTTATCTAAGACGAACGGGTAAGAGATCTCTTGAAGATGTGTCTGACAAAACCAGCATGGGTTTTGACAAATCCAAGATCAGATGTTATAGGTGCCAAAATCTTGGGCACTTTGCTAGAGAATGTGAGAAGGCTAGACAACCACCTTCGGGTTTTACTAAGCCTTCTCCATATAAGAAGGACACCGAAGTAGCTAAGGCTGCTATTTTGTTAGAAGAGGAAGCTGCTTATGATTTTTCTGCCATGGATGATCAAGAAAACCTAGCTCTTATGGCGGGTATTCAAAATGAGGTAGAATGTGATTCCTTCTTCTGTGAAAACTGTCTAAAGTTAACTGGCAAAAACAACAGGCTCATTGTAGAAAATGATAGGTTAAATACAGATTTAACTAAACTCATTGAAGCAAACAACGTTTTGAAACAAAATGAAAAAGTCTTTGGAGTCAATCAGACAACTATGATTGAAGAAAAGAAAGAGTTAAAAGCTATGATTTATAATAAACAAGATGAAATTGATAGTTATCTTAAACTGATTGCTCATCTTAAAAAGGAACTTGCTGAAACTCAGGCTGACAATGTTGATTTAAAACGTAAGCTTGCTAATATATCAACTTCTAGTATGGTCTTTGCTGATATCCTGCAAAATCAGCGAACTGATACAAAGAGCAAGACAGGAATTGGTTATCACAATCAACCTCCTCCTTCAAATTTGAATCAGCCTATTCTCTGTCAGGATGAAATCAAAGACTATGTTCCTTCTGTTTTTAAAAAGGAAAATGATTCTGTTGTTAAACCAGTTAATGTTAACAGTGATAATCAGCCCAAATCTCTTAAGGCTGATGTTGAAAAATCTGTCACTGTTAAGGATGTTAATGGTAAGCGGACTGAACCGCTTAAAGTTGTGAGTTCAAAGAAGGCTAAACTTGTTAAGCCTAAAATTGAACAAATTAAGTTTATTTCTTCAACAAATGTTGAAGAAGTGGTTGAGGTTGAGGATGTAACTTATGAGGTTAATCAAAAGGTTAAAAAGAATAATTTTAAACCTGAAAACTTCATTTTTACTAATGAAGATAGAGATGCAATGTGTTCTAAAAGGAAATCAGTAATCCAGGAGAACTCTTATAATGATAAAGTTTTAATCAAAAATCATTCTCCAAAGATTACTTCAAAGGTAAAAGCTTTTACCCCAACATGTTCACATAAGTGCTCATGTGTAGTAAAGGTATCTGAGAGTAAACCTCGTACGGTTTCTTCTTCACCAAAACCACTATCTGTCTCGGATCGAACTTTTCAGGAGAGACGATCATGCTTCTACTGTAAGAAGCAAGGTCATCTCATTAATCAATGTCCATTGCTTGCTAAGAAATGGGCATCGCGAAATAATCCACAAAAATCCAGAGTTCGAACTGTTCAAAAATCAAAACAAACTGGATTATTTCAAAATGCTCAAATCTCTAAAGCTAATAACGTTACACCTACTAAATCTTTAATTAGAAAGGTTGACGTTAGCAAAAAGCAACCATTGGTCTCTCCAAAATTTTGGAAAGAAAAAGTTGTAGAAAATAAATCTTCAACTAATATTGTCACATCTTCAAAAGATAAAGATTTTATGAAAAACAAAATCTTAACTGATGTGATAATATTTGATGAGATTTCAGGAGTACCCAAGTCTATAAAGGCTTGGGTCTCCATTTCAAACTAACATTCTTTTTATTTGTGTTGTGACAGTCATCAGGTCAAAATAGCAAGTGGTACGTTGATAGTGGCTGTTCGCGACACATGACAGGCAATATCTCCCTTCTTTCTGATGTTAAACCTTTCAATGGGGGACATGTTGCCTTTGCTGGTGATTCTGGAGGTACCATTACAGGAGTTGGAACTCTTACAAATGGACTAGTGAGCTTTGAGGATGTAAATTTTGTCGAGGAGCTGAATCACAATTTGATAAGCGTCTCTCAAGTTTGCGACAAGAAGTTCACTGCTGCGTTTACAGATTTGGAATGTTTAATTTTGAAGCCGGGATTTGTGATTCCCGAGGAATGGATCTTGATTAGAGCACCGAGAGTGAAGAACTCTTACATTTTGGACATGAGGACAGTGGAAGCTGAGGAACACACCTGTCTTCTAACCAAGGCCTCTTCGAAGGATTCATTGTTGTGGCACAGGAGGATGGGTCATATTCATTTTAGGAAAATGAATTATCTGGTGAAACACAATCTTGTTGAAGGTATTCCTAAACAAACCTTTGCTTTGGAGGATGATTGTGTGTCCTGTTTAAAGGGTAAACAGCACAAAAAGCTTCACAAATCCAAACAAGTTAATTCCATTAAAGCACCTTTGGAATTACTTCATATGGATTTGTTTGGACCCGTTAGCACGAAGAGTATTGGGGGTAAGTCGTATTGTCTGGTCATAACAGATGATTACTCTCGCTTCTCATGGGTTTTCTTTTTGCGTACAAAGGATGAGACATCAGATCTTCTGACCTACTTTTTCGATCGTCTTGAGAACCTGTGCAGTTTGAAAATTAAAAGGATACGTAGTGACAATGGAACGGAATTCAAGAATAAATGTCTTGAACTATACTGTCTACGTAAAGGGATTGTTCATCAGTTTAGTGCAGCAAGAACTCCACAGCAAAATGGAGTTGCTGAGAGAAAGAATAGAACAATAATTGAAACTGCTCGCACTATGCTGTCGGATTCTCATCTGCCAATCACCTTCTGGGCAGAGGCAGTAAACACGGCATGTTATGTTCTCAACCGTGTACTGATGAACAAGAAAAGAAACAAAACTTGTTATGAGTTGTTTAATAACCGGAAACCAAACCTTAAATTTTTGGAACCTTTTGGATGTCCTTGCTCCATTATGATAACAAAGGATAAGGTTTCAAAATTCAGTGAAAAAGCGTTTGATGGCTTGTTTCTAGGTTTCTCGGTTAACTCTCCTAACAAGAGGGTCTTCAACAAGGATACTGGGAAGATTGAAGAACATTTTGAGGTAAAATGCTTAAAGTATACGGAGTCTCCTAAAGGAAAAGGTCCGGATTGGTTGTTTGAATATGATCATTTGTTCAACTCATTCAACCTTCCTAAATTAGTTGAAGTGGACCAAGTTGTAACTCTTCTTCATGGGTTACATCTTAGTCCTGATAACTCTTCATATACACCTTCTTCCAGTGTGACTCCGGATACTATTCAACCTCACCAATCTTCTCCTTTGGCTGTTCCTGAGAGTTCTTCTGATAATCAACCGCCTGAAGCTTCTCCTGCTGGTGTTGATGATATGAACGCCTCTCTTCCTAATTTTGAAGAAGATCCTTTCGCTCAAGAGGTTGAGCTAAACAATTTGGAAACAAACCTCACACCTGATCCAATACCCATCTCTCGGATTCACAAGAATCATCCTATTGAGAATATTATTGGAGATCTGGATTCAGGTATTAAGACAAGAAGTTCATCAGCAGTGATTGGAGATCTGGATGCAGATGTCTCCTCTGAAGATCCATCAAATTCTGATGATCTTGAGTGTTTAAAAGCTGATATTGAAGAATGCTTCTTATCCCAAATGGAGCCATCAAAGATCGATCAGGCTCTAAAAGATTCACATTGGGTTGCTGCTATGCAAGAGGAGTTGCAACAATTCGTGAAGCTAAAGGTTTGGGATTTAGTGCCACTTCCCAAAGGTGTACACCCAATTGGAACTCGTTGGGTGTTTCGTGTTAAGCGTGATGATAGGGGAGTGGTCATTCGCAATAAGGCTAGGCTTGTTGTGCAAGGGTATACACAACAAGAAGGTTTGGATTATGATGAAGTCTTTGCACCTGTTGCCAGGATGGAATCTATTCGTATATTCCTAGCCTACGCCACTTTTAAGGGGTTTCGCGTCTATCAGTTAGACGTAAAGAGTGCGTTCCTATATGGAAAGGTGGCTGAAGAAATATATGTTCGACAGCCTCCCGGTTTTGAAGATTCTAACCATCCAGACTTTGTGTGCAAGCTTGATAAGGCTCTTTATGGTCTTCATCAAGCTCCGCGTGCATGGTATGAAAGGTTGGCAACGCACCTTATTAAGAATGGATTTGAGCGTGGTACCATCGACAGCACTTTATTCATCAAGAGAACTGGCAAAAGTCAATTGCTAGTTCAAGTTTATGTGGATGACATAATCTTTGGTTCAACTGATGAATCCTTATGTCGTCACTTTGAAGCGATTATGAAATCGGAATTCGAAATGAGTGCGATGGGGGAGTTGAAGTTCTTTCTTGGGGTTCAGGTTGATCAATCCTCAAAGGGAACCTACATTCATCAATCTAAGTATGTTAACGATATGTTAACACGATATGATTTGCATAATTGTAGAGAATATGGGACTCCTATTCCTATAAACCACAATCTTGGACCAGATGAAGATGAGGAACTTTGTGATGCAAAGTTATATCGGTCGATGATTGGATCTTTAATGTATCTTACTGCATCCCGACCTGATATAGTTTTTGCTGTCTCCTTATGTTCAAGATATCAGTCCAAACCCATGCTTTCACATCTGAAGGCGGTCAGACGGATTTTCGGATATCTCAAGAATAGACCTACTCTAGGTCTATGGTATCCAACAGAGAAGACATTTTCTCTCACAGCTTTCTCAGACAGTGATTATGGTGGCTGCAGTTTAGACAAGAAGTCTACATCCGGAGGATGCCAGTTTCTCGGATCACGATTAGTATCATGGCAATGCAAGAAGCAAACAACAGTATCAACTTCCACAGCGGAAGCTGAATATATTGCTGCTGCCAGCTGCTGTTCACAAATTTTGTGGATTCAGCACCAACTTCGTGATTATGGTTTACTCTTGACTATGACTCCATTATTTATTGATAATACTGCTGCTATCTGCATAACTAAAAATCCCGTACATCATTCTAAAACCAAACACATAGAGATTAGGTTTCATTTTATACGGGATTGCTATGAGAAACACTTGATTGACCTTGTTCAAATTGTAACTGAGAAACAAAATGCTGATCTGTTTACCAAGGCCTTCTCTAGAACTAAATTTGACCAACTGATTGACATGATTGGGTTGCGCTTCTTTCAGGACAAACTGTAAACTGTGACAAAACTTTTCTGTTGCTTATTTCTTTAATTCTGCATACAGCTGTTCATCTGGCAATAGCCACTCTTTATGTTTCTTAACATTAAAGAAAAGCATTATTGCAACATTTATAAAAGACGTTTAGTTGTGTCTGTAAACAACTAGGGAAATGATAGTACCTTAGGAGACACTCTTCAATTGACAATATTACGTGTTATCCTTGATGTATCAGTAGGTTTTTCATGTATATGTTATACTTATCCTTCTAGACATCAACCTACTTGCACGATGTATTGGTAGACATTATCATACTCATTCTTCATCATCTAAGAAATCTCTTAATCTGTGTATGATCTTTCGTGATGATCATCATATGATGTATGACAATGCGTCTTAATTCTTATGTGTCAGCTTGCCATGCTTCTATTAACTTGAGTTTGTATATGACAACATTTGGGGATTTATGCTGTCTGTTTCCTTTGTTGTACGTTTGTACAGACCTGGTCTCAGTCAGTATACTTTCAAAAACACTGCAAACTTAAGTCAAAAGTACTTTCAAATCTTATAAAATCAAAGATTGCTTACGCGGTCGCCAAATGGTTTGACCAAGTTTGGTTTTGCAAACACCTGAATCAAGTGTATGTCGCTTTGTTGTACGCAAGTACAGACCTGTCACCGCTGGCTTGATTCTTAAAAATGTTGAATTCAAATGCTTTCTCTAATCAATCGAAGTTTTGAGCATGACTGGATACTAAGGGTATATCTATGTGAGATTCACAGAGTTTTTATTCACTCTAATAATAACTGTTAACTTTGAGGTTTGAGTATGTTACATGTTTAAGTGGATTACCGATAATCGTCCTGTTCATGCTTGTCTCCTTGGCTAGTTAACAGTATGTGATAAATTTAAATTTGGATCTCTATACTGATAATCAAATTAACATTTTAAAATTGTTTTGCGAATTTGTCTTTCTAATATGATCCCTAATACGACATAATTTTATTTCGTCTTGTGTATTATTATTTAAAAAATAAAAAAAAAAAATAATAAAATAAAAAAAAAAAATAATAAAAAAAAAAAAAAAAAAAAAGGTTTGAACAGTATGCTGTGTGTGTTATATTTAATTTTAAAAGTTTATTTAAATTTTATTTTTATCTTATTTTATTTTTGTCACAGATTACTGATTTTGTTTCTGTTTTTAGCGATATTGTTTTAATTTTAGCGATATTGTTTTAATTTTAGCGATATTGTTGATTTCTAGCGATATTGATGCATTTTAGCGATATTGTAATATCGCTGATTCAGATATTTATTTCAGCGATATTGTCTAGCGATATTGTCTAGCGATATTGCAATATCGCTGAAATTCTAATTTTATATAAACAAATATCTGTCACACTATTCGATACGTTTTCAAAATCATACGAGCGATATTGTGTGCGATATTGAGAGCGATTTTAGCGATATTGTGAATTTCATCGATTTCTCTTTCGGTTTCACTCCAAATCCAAATCAAACCGCTTTTCTGTGTTCGTTTGTGATTATTACATTAACTGGTATGTGCCCATTGCCTTTTATTTTAATTTTAATACCATATTTGCTAAGTGTGTGTTCGGTTTACTGTGTTATTTGTATCTGCGTTTTATCTGTCGAATTAGGGTGTAAAAACTAGTATAACTTGTTCCCTGCATCTCATAGATACTCGTAGCATAGTTTGTTTGGTTTAGATCATCTTTTTTCTGTGAACAAATTTGGATTCTGCCCGTTCGCTGATGTCATAGCGATATTGTGGGGCGATATTGTAATATCGCCCAAATTAGGGTTTTGATTTTAGCGATATTGGCCCCAATATCGCTTAAATTGGATTAATTTCCAAACTGTTAAATTTTAGCGATATCATGCCAATTTTTCTAATTTTAGCGATATTGTTCAGCGATATTGTGATATCGCTGAAATTGATTCGCGATATTGTGCAATATCGCTCCTTTTGGATTAATTTCCAATATCGCCGATTTCAATCAGACTTTGTCAATTTTGTCTGATTTAAGCGATATTGCATTCAATATCGCATAAATCAATTTATGCGATATCAGTGTCAATATCGCCTAAATCAGAAAGGGCTTATTGGGCCTGGCCCAAACTTTTGCTGAACTGGTCCAGTTTTCCGGTCTAATTGAATTTGTGGCCTGTTCTCGATCCGATTACTCACTGCTTTTGAGTTTTTTATTGACTTGTTTTGCAGACATGGAAGATTTCGCGCAGTTTGATATCAAGTGTGACGTTCGTCACAATATTACTGCTTTTCTAGACGGATCCAAAGACTCTGCTGAGCCTTTTCGGCCTATGATCGCATTTCTACGAAGGTCACGTATATTTACTGCTATTTCGGCTTCCACGACCATATACAGAGACCATATCGGTCAATTTTGGCGGAATGCTGCTGTGAACAGTGATTTGGACTATACAAGACTGATTTCGACGGTCCACGGACGTCAAATCATTATTTCAGAACAGTTGATTCGTGATGTTCTTCAGTTTGAGGATCATCCCGATATGTTGATCCAGTTCTCGCACGAATTTATTGTGGGTGCAATGGATCGTATGGGATATGCTGGTCCACATTCGGATCAGTATCGCAAGGGAAATTTGACGCGTGTCTGGAGGTGGCTTATGCACATTTTTATCTTGTGCCTCTCCAATCGCAAAGCTGGGTACGATGGTGCTAGCTTTCGCACGGTCTCTGCAATGCTCGCCCTAATCTACAACAAACCATATAATTATTCGGGCTATATCTTCAGGTCTATGGTTGATAATGCTAAACTAGGGGATAACAGATGGTATATGTATCCCCGATTTTTACAACTGATCATCAACCATGAGCTTCCGGGATTGGCGACTGATGCCACCCGCATATACAGGCAGACTCCGATGTCCAATCGGATATTTGGGGTCATGAGCTCTAATGGAAAGGGGGTTCCAATTCCCCCTGATACGCCTTTGTTCGGTCATATTCTTGACCCGAACTATCAACCACCGGCCAACGATGGATACTTAGATCCGGTGGTTCGTCAACCTGAATTCTCTGATGAAAATCTTGCAGACGTCCCTGTACAAGCTACAGAAGACCCTCTTCAGGGTGTTTATGTAAGTGTCACATCACAAGGTGACTTACATCGATTACATGTCCACGGGGACACATCTGAAGGGTCGTCTGACTCTACGTCTTCTGGTCCTCCTGGTGGCATAACCGAGAGTGACTCTGAGGGTTTGGTCCCGCCTCCTCACGAAGTTGAACATCTGAGGCGGATCAACCCTCAACGATATTTGAGGATTCAGAGACGCATTGCTGAAGGAAGGCAGTATATTCCTCTTAAAGACAAAAGAGTGAGGACTGATGCTGAAACAGAATATGTGCCTCCTCCTCCCAAGAAGTCGAAGATTGCTCGGGAAATTGCTACATCCTCAAGGCCACAGGATGCACCGAGCATAGACATTCCGGTTCAACCACTCCCCTCGGTCATCCAAGAATTGATGAAAAGGCTGGATGCTATGCAACACACTCTGGACTCCCAGGCTGCCGTGATACAAATACAAGATACAAGACTTGCAGCAGTGGAAAAAGAGAATGAGATTCTTAGGTCTAGGGTTGTTCTTTTAGAGTCACAAGTGGTCGTTTCGGGGGAGATAGGTGATAGGGAAAGACCAAATGTAACTCCCCCTGAAACAGAAAATGTAAATGTTGAATCAGGTAATGAAACGGCACCACGTTTAGATTATTTCTCGTTTGAGGAAATACCTGGACAACCAAGACCACTGGCTGTTGACTATTCGGATGCAGATTTGACTTATCTTGCACGAATGGTCAACAGATCTGAGTTTGAAAGGGAGGATACACCAGAAGCAGATTCAGATTGTGAGACTGAAGATGAAGCTTTCGATGAAGATGAATTTTATTATGGTGCTCCCATTGTTGAGTCTGATTCATCCGAAGAAGAAGATGATGAATCAACTGATGATTGGACGGAACCTCAGGCTGAAATGCCTGAATCTCCAAAGGTTCCTGAAACCGCTGAAGAAAGATCGGCTCGTCTGGCTTCCTGGTGGCCACAAGGAAAAGAAAAGATTGCACCTGTCACGTGCAAGTCTTATAAGGTTAGGGGAAGATATAAAGGATTAATCAAGAGCTGGAAGGTTCTGGACTCGAGGTTCGCAATCAAGAGAACCGATGGCGTTCAGTATTTCAAGTTCTCATTCAAGAAACTGAGCTCCCTGCCTAAAGGAGAACTAAATAGGATTGCTCAGTTACAGCTGATAAATCCAGACAGAAATACTCGTGCAGACTTCATCCAGAGTACAATTCAAAGAGAAATCCGTACTAAGAGATACAGTTTTATAAAGCCGACGTTGGGTAAACGAATCTATTACAAGAACCGGCTAGATCCTGCTACAAATCAGCCTTTAATCAGAATGCGCTATCCTAAAGCTGATTGTGTAAAGAGGATCGTTCTGGAATCAATTCCCCTAAATTTTCTAAGAAGATTTCACTATTAGGAATTTGACAGCCAGACTGGAGAAGCTGTACTGGTTTTTGTGCCAGAAAGTGTTGAACCTGAGAAGGCTTCTCTCTATGGGTTGAAAAAGACGCAGTTTAGAGTTTTTGATCCTATGAGCTTGATAAATCTATCAAAGGAGGATATGAGGAAGCTGTTCGACAACAAGATAAGGTATTACAGAGGTAATCCGACGAATGAAAAGCTTGCTCAACAATTCCAAAGAATTGTCGATATCTGCGTCACCCATGGAATCCACGCGGGTGGAAAATTTCCCGCTGGATGGGTTTGAAGACTGAAACCTTTTGAAGACCAAGCTGAAGACACGGGGGAGTTTGTTGGTGCACTTAGTGTGTCTGTCACTTGGTCTAAGTTTCGAGTTGTAATTATTTAGATCAACTACTGTTCATGCGATATTGCCAATATCGCTCAAGCGATATTGTCAATATCGCTTAGTTACCTAAAATAGATAATTATATAAATAGTCGTTTAGGGTTTCAGATCTAAAGGTTGCTGAAATTCGTATTTGTGCAGCCTGTGTTGTTTTTCCAGTCAATCATCTGTAAATCACAATTGGTTTGTTTGATCAAATATATTATTGTGATTACTTTGTTACTTTGTGTTATGAAACGTACTTTGATTTAGCTTTTGATTTCCGCGCTTAAGCTATTGATATTGATTCATTGTGAAAAGGCCTGTCCTTTTAACGGTCCTACACTGGGAATAGGAGCCGGTTCTGCAAATTCCTCACCCTCCGGAGGCACATAGGCCTCATCCACAATATGGCCAAATAGTGGCACATCAGGCGGGACCGGTGCGCCCTTTGCATATTGACCGGATACCACGAAGATCCGGGTATTCATCGGTGTTGGGCGAAATTGGTGTTGTGGGGCCACCGGTAACCCTGGGAGTAGATGATTTAGCAATAATTGGACAAAACGTGGGTACAAAGCCCACTGTCCCTCCCAGCCTGAGCATTGTCTACCATAAGCCGAAAAAGGTACCCCGAGAAGTTGTAGGGTTTGTTGTATACAAGTGCCAGCATAGCGGATGCAGTAGATAGACTCATCCCATCAAAACCAGCCTTCCTACCAGAAAGGCAGACAATCATAATGTGCATCAAGTACCGCCAGACCTTAGTGAGATAGGCCTTGCGGTATTGATCACGTGGGATAGTCGGGTATCCAAGGCGACCCATGCCCCCGGCAATAAACAAATGGGAGAAGGCCACGGGCATCTCGGAATCATCTGGAAACTGAAAGAAGTCCCGAATAGTTTACTCAGAGATAATAATTTCGCGCTCGTTGACCTGAGATATGAGCCGCGGAAACTCAAGGTCTGAATTGACCGCAGCATTTACCCAAAACTCGGAGACCTGATCCTTGTATATGGTTGTGGTAGCAGTGATCACAGTATATATACGGGATCTGCGGAGAAAGGCAATCATCGGACGGTAAGGCGCCGCCGATTCCTTCTCGTCATCTAGGAAGGCCGTGACATTATGTCTCGGTTCCCAGAACAAAGCGTTAACGTGAGCCATATCTGAAATAAGATGATAAACTTGAAAGCCATTAGTCTCAGCAATTAACATTGACATTTTTGAATTTAAAATGTCTTGCGACACAAGCCTTGTGTCGCAGGATAGACTGCGACATAACGAGTTATGTCGCAGTTTTGCAATTTAATCAATTTAATGATTTATTAGCGACATAAGGATTGTGTCACACATATAGCTCAGCGACATAACAGTTGTGACGCAGACATAGTCAGCGTCATAAGTCAGCGACACAAGTATTGTGTCGCAGCATGTCCAGCGTCATAAGACAGCGACACAATCATTGTGTCGCAGCAAGACGCAGCGTCATAAGGACACAGTCTGCGACACAATGCTTGTGTCGCAGCTTGTGTCGCAATGAAGAACACGATGAAACCCAGATTTTTCTGATGAACACATTTTGGGGAAAATGAGTTTCAATTGGTTCAAAACGTTCACAATCACAGCAGGAACATTATGCAACATCAATTACTCAGATTTAAACACATTTAGGCTATTAATTTTGCAAAACATTAAAAACCCTAAAACCCGAATGTTCAAACACAAATTCCCGAATGAATACGTAATAAAAAGTGTTAAAATGGGTACCTATGAGCGCGGAATGATAAGGGGAACACGATTCAGAGGTTGAAATCAACAGAAAACGCCAAAGAATCACAGAAAAATTAAAAAAATTCAAAGATTGCGTCAGAGGGCTTATGTCGCAGGATCCGCTTGTGTCGCAGTGTTGTGTCGCAGTAATTAAAACAAATTACAGCGACACGAGGGTATTTATACCCGGGACACAATGAGCGACACAATGTTGCGACACAAGTGTTGTGTCGCTATGTTGGCAACACAATTAAGCGACACAAGGATTGTGTCGCTGTATTAGCAACACAAATTATGCGACATAACCGGGCGACACAACTGTTGTGTCGCTGGTCCACAAAGCATGCGACACAAGTCTTGTGTCGCAGTTTAGCAACACAAATATGCGACACAAGCCTTGTGTCGCAGAAGTCAATCAAGGGTTCACATTTTTTTTTTTTTTTTTTTAAGATATTTTGTATTTGTGACACTTAGTGAACGAAGTAAATAAAAAACCAAATATCATAATAACAAATAAACATCAAAGAAACGCTTTGAGAAGTGTCGATTTAGGGATCATATTAGGAAGACAGATTCGCAAGACAATATCAAATTTTAATTCGATTATCAGTATAGGTGTCCAAATTTAAATTTATCAAGCAAAGTAGACAAGCCTGAGAAACAATTTGTAACAAGACGATTATCGGTATTGTTTGTCCACTTAAACATATAACACACTCAACTTCAAGCTTAGCAGTTATTATTAGAGTGAATCAATCTCTGTGACTCCCACATAGATATACTCCTAGTATCAAGACAGGCCCAAAACTTTGATTGGTTAGAGAAAGCATTTGAATTCAACAATTTTAAGAATCAAGCCAGCGGTGACAGGTCTGTACATACATACAACAAAGCGACTTAATCTTGATTCAGGTTTAAGCAAAAACCAGACTTGGTCAAACCTTTTGGCGACCTTGTAAGGTGTCTTTGATTTTATAAGACATTAAAGTACATTGACTTTTGTTTGCTTACTTTATGAAAGTATACTGACTGAGACCAGGTCTGTACGAATGTACAACAAAGGAAACAAACAGCATAAATCCCCAAATGTTGTCAGATACAAGCTCAGGTTAATACAAGCATGGCAAGCCGATACATAGGAATTAAGACACATTGTTATACATCAGATGTTGAGCATCACAGAAGAATAAACACAAATTAAAGGATTTCTTAGTTGCTCGAAGAAGAGTATGAGAATGTCTACCAATACATCGTGCAGTGATACAACTGATTGTAAGGACATGTTTAACATATACGAGATAAACCTACTGATACATCAAGAATAAAACTTAAGATTGACGTTTGAGGGGTGTCTCCTAATGTACTATCATATCCCTAGTTGTTTATAGACACAACTAAACGTCTTTCGCAAATGTTGCAACCTTGCGTTTCTTTAATGCTAGAAAACACAAAGAGTGGCTATTGCAATAACTAACCTTTTTTTTTTTTCTTTTTTTTTTTTCTAATAATAATAATCCTAATAACATAACATACTAAGGTCACAAATATTACTTTTGAAGTTGAAAGAAACGTAACCCTATCATGTTGACAAGCTCATCGAAACAAGCACGGGAAAAGGCTTTGGTGAACAGATCAGCATTCTGCTTAAGGGTATCTATTTGGACCAGATCAATTAGGTGTTTCTCATAACAATCACGAATGAAATGAAACCTAATTTCTATGTGTTTGGTCTTAGAGTGTTGGACAGGATTACGAGTAATACATATAGCAGCAGTATTATCTATATGAATAGGAGTCATAGTTAAGAGTAAACCGTAATCGCGCAACTGGTGTTGTATCCAAAGAACCTGGGAACAGCAACTAGCAGCAGCAATGTATTCAGCTTCTGCGGTTGAGGTAGAAACAGTTGTTTGCTTTTTGCACTGCCATGATACTAGCCGAGGTCCAAGAAACTGACATCCACCAGAAGTGGACTTCTTATCCATATTGCATCCCCCATAATCTGAGTCCGAATAAGCAGAGAGCGCGAAAGTTTTCTCATTTGAATACCATAGACCAAGGGTTGGTCTATATTTGAGATAACCGAAGATTCGCGTAACTGCCTTCATATGAGACACCTTCGGTTTAGCCTGATACCTGGAACAGAGAGAGACTGCAAAGACAATGTCCGGACGTGATGCCGTGAGATACATCAAAGAACCAATCATAGATCGGTAATCCTTTTCCGGACAGTCCTCTTCATCTTCCGCTGGACCAATGTGATGATTTAGCTCTAAGGGCGTCCCATAGGGTTTACAGTCAGTCAAGTTATACCGCGTAAGCATATCATTGACATACTTGGACTAATGAATATAAATCCCCTTAGCAGACTGTTCGACTTGTACGCCCAAGAAAAAGTTCACCTCCCCGGCATGCTTGATGAAGAGAGTACTGTCGATTGTTCCTCGAACAAAACCGTTCTTCAGAAGATGAGTTGCAAGCCGCTCATACCAAGCCCTAGGGGCTTGATGTAGACCATATAATGCTTTGTCTAGCTTGCAGACATAGTTCGGATGAACAGAATCTTCAAATCCAGGCGGCTGTTTTACATAGACCTCCTCAACTACCTGACCATACAGAAAGGCGCTCTTCACGTCAAGCTGATAAACCCGAAATCCTTTGAATGAAGCGTATGCCAGAAAAATGCGAATGGATTCCAAACGAGCAACAGGAGCGAATACTTCATCATAGTCCAAACCTTCAATTTGAGTGAAACCCTGAACCACTAGACGTGCTTTGTTACGAATTACCACACCCCGATCATCCTTCTTCACACGATATACCCAGCGAGTGCCAATTGGATGAACACCCTTGGGTAAAGGCACCAAAGTCCTTACTTGCAGCTTGTTGAATTGTTGAAGCTCTTCCTGCATAGCTTCAACCCAGTATGGATCCTTTAACGCATCAGCTGTCTTCTTCGGTTCTACTTGGGAGAGAAAGCATTCTTCATTTTCGAAGCAAGACAAACAGGATCAGTGACGGTAATAGGAGACGGTGTCAACACAGATTGTTCAGCAGCAGCAATCTGTCTTCTCGTTAAAACACCTTTGTTTAAATCACCAAGAATGGCATCAACTGGATGTGACACATTTATCCGAGAACTCGGAATTGCAGCTGGAACGATGATAGAATCAAGGTTTGTAGAGTCAGCTTCAAGTTCGAGTTAAAGTGCCGGTAAATCTTCAAGGTCTGATGCAGGTAATGGTTCAAAAACGGCTATGGGTGATTGAACAGAATCCTCAACCATTTGTTCCTCAGAAGAAGTAGAATTAGGAACATTTTCAGGAGCAAGCGGAGGTGGAGTATCACAAGAAACAGAGGGAGCAGAATCACAAGAAACAGAAGGAACAGTTGCAGGATTTTCTGCAGGAGGTGAAGGAATAGAGATGGGTGGAACTTCAGAAGCGATGTCCAGCCCATGAAGTAGTGTCACTATATCCTCTTCTTCATTTTCTTCAGGAACATTGAAAGAATCAAACAGAGTTTGATAGTCAAACAAATATTCGGGTCCCTTCCCTTGAGGGTTGTCAGTGTAATAGAAGAAGGTAACCTCAAAGTGTTCTTCCACAAGCTTGGTCACTAAGTTATACACACGTTTGTTTGGTGAGTTATTAGAGAATCCTAGAAAAACACCTTCACAAGATTTCTCACCAAACTTAGCAATTCGTTCTTTGGTGTGCATAATAGTGCATAGACAGCCAAACGGTTCAAGAAATTGTAGATTAGGCTTTCTGTTGTTGAACAATTCATTGGATGTCTTGTTCTTCTTCTTAACTATTAACACCCGATTCAGAACGTAGCAGGCCGTATTCACAGCTTCGGCCCAAAATGTGATTGGAAGCTTAGAGTCAGATAGCATTGTACGTGCAGCCTCAATCAAGGTTCTATTCTTACGTTCTGCAACCCCGTTCTGCTGTGGAGTCCTTGCGGCACTGAATTGGTGTTCAATACCATTACTCAAACAGTACAGTTCCATAATCGAGTTCTTAAAATCTGTACCGTTATCACTCCTAATTTTCTTGATTCTCAAATCACAAAGATTTTGCAGTTTATCGAATAGATAAATAAGAATCTCAGGCACTTCATCCTTGGTCTTCAGAAAATACACCCAAGAAAATCGCGAATAATCATCTGTCACAACAAGACAATAAGAAGTACCTCCCAAACTCTTCTTTCTGACTGGCCCGAATAGATCCATGTGTAGCAGCTCCAAGGGCTTCTCAGTTGAATTGGCCAGCTTCGGTTTGTGAGACTTCTTGTGTTGCTTTCCTTTCTGACAAGGAACGCAATGATCATTCAGTCCAAAGGATTGCTTAGGGACACCTCGCACTAGATCATTCTTGATCAGGTAGTTCATCTTGCGAAAGTGCAAGTGTCCCATACGCCTGTGCCATAATAACGATTCCTTCTCAGGAGCTTTAGAAAGAAGAAAAGTGAGCTGTGTAGTTTCCACAGTACTCATGTCCAGAATATACGTGTCTCGCTCCCGAGGTGCCCTCAGTAGCACCCATTCTTCAGGGATCACAAATCCCGGCTTCAATATACAACATTCAGTGTCTGTAAAAGTAGTAGTGTACTTTTTATCGCACACTTGAGAGACACTGAGGAGATTGTGTTGTAATTGCTCCACAAAATTTACCTTCTCAAAGCTTACCATTCCATTGGTAAGCGTACCTTGACCAGAAATAACTCCCCCTTTATTACCAGCGAAGGCCACATACCCTCCATTGAAAGCATGAACTTCAGATAAAAGAGAAATATCACCGGTCATGTGCCGAGAACAACCGCTGTCGATATACCATTTACTATTCTTTACAGATTCAGGTTGCTGCGGCACCACAAACAAGGTACATTAGTTAGAAATGGAGACCCAAGCCTTTATAGTCTTGGGTACTCCAGTAACATCATCAACAATGACCACATCAGTCAAAACTTTGTTTTCAAAAAGTTTAGAATGTTTGACTGATGAGGTATTGTTAGATGTAGAATCTTTGAAAGATTCCTTAATCTTCCAAACTTGTTTTGGTTTGGATGCTTGCAGGTCAACAACTTTGGGCTTTAAGTTTTGCAAAGTATTTTGCTCAACTTTGTTGACCTTAACAGCTAGGATAGTAGGCTTAGAGCATTTCATTGAAATAGGCTTCTTTGAAAGTTTTTTAAGTTTTGAAACTTGAGAAACCTGTTTCCCAGACTGTTTCTTTGCAAGCAGATGACAATTATTTATCAAATGACCTTGCTTCTTGCAGTAGAAGCAAGATCGTTGCTCAAAACAAGATTGAGATTTAGGAACAACCCGATGAGCTCGACCAAAAGAAGCATGTGTTGAACAATCACACTTGTGTGGGCATTCAACAGCGGCAGATGCTTTAGTTGAAATTTTAGAAGATTTATTTAATTTAATCGTTTTAGAAACAATCTTCTTTTGAGGTTCAGCCATAGCTTTACCTTTTCCTTTTGTTATAGCATGTTCTCTTTGTTCGATAGTAATTATATGATTTTCAGGCTTGACGTTTTTCTTAACTGGTGGATCCCATTTGGGTGATCTTTACTCAAATCATAAGGTTAATGAAGACAAGAAGACAAAGCAAAAGATATAAAGTTTGTATTAAATGATAAACAAATGAGAACAAAACTTTATATTCCTCAATCTCAATTTCCTCTTCAATAATACGAGGAAGCACAGAAAGAGTCTTTCCTAATTTAGGCTCAACTATATTTTCAGATTTAATAAGATTAGTCTGATGAATCTTGGCCTTAATAGTTTTAACTTTCTCAACCTTTTGAGTCTTACTTGTTTCAGACTCACTAGTATTAGCCCTAATAGGCTCATGCCTACTAGTTTCAGGTTGTTCACATGCAATGATGACATTTTCAGCCTTAACTAGCTCAGGCTTACTTATATTGATGCTCACAGTTGGTTTGACAGTTTTAACATCTATCTTAGTAAAGATAGGCATCATATCATTGACATTATCCCTAACAGGCATAGGTAAATAATCCTTAGGAGGTGGGACTTGATGAAAACCAAGTCCTGCCTTACTCTTAGTGTCAGTCCTCTGTGCTTGTAGAATTTCATCAAAGACTAGAGAGGATGTTGAAAAGTTTGAAAGCTTTTTCTTTAAATTTAAAATCTCAGTTTGAGATTCAACAAGTTCCCTTTTAACAGATGATAGCATGTCAACATAGCTACCAATTTCATCTTGTTGTTCAAAAATTTTAGCTTTTAGTTCCTTTTTCTCTTCCAACATAGCTTTTAACTTTTGACCACTGGCCTTATCACTGTCCCGTAACATATTATTTGTTTCAGTTAAATTTTCTATGACAGTGTTAAGGCGTGTGGTATCCTCTCTATACCTATTTAGCTGGTTAGTTAATTTAATGCATGATACACAAGATAAGGGTTCATCATGTACCTCATGCACTTCAGCCATTAGTGCCCGTTCTGTATCATCTTCATCTGGTTCAGACCATTCCCAAGCATTGTTGGAAAGCAGTAGCGCAGCGGAAACCATCGCTTTTTCATCAGATCTGGTCTTCTCAGATGAGTTGGACTGAGAGGGCTTGGACAAACCGGAAGGTGGATTCTTCTTTCTGTCACATTCACGAGCAAAGTGTCCATAGTTGTGACACTGATAGCATTTTACCTTACTCTTATTGAAACCAAGACCCTTCTCTTCTGGATCAGTGACGTTCTTCCTCCCAGTCTTTTTCAAGAAATTCTTGACGCGTCTTGTGAGCATAGCCATGCTCCACTTCAAATCCATTCTTTCAAGCTCTTCTTGATCGATTTGACTGAAATCTTCTTCAGTCATATTCACAGTGCTGTTCTTGTTTGATAGGAAATCATCATATGCTGACAGGAAAGCGGTGAATACAGCTGCATGTTCCTCAGCAACTGCAGGAGATGCTCCTTTAAGATTGGAGTAAGTACCACCCCCACTAGCAGAGTTTGTGGTAGTATATCCAAAACCACCAGATAAATTAGGAGCACCAGAACCCCCAGAGAAGAATGCAGCCCCAGCAGCTTGAGTCGCTGCAGCAGGAACATCCACACCATATAACATGGGATTCTGAATATGTGCAGTAGCCTTGGTCTCCTTCTTCTGCATGTCCAAGAGGTCAGCATCAATCTGTCCAATTAGATCATCAAGCTCCATATCCATTATATCCTCGTCTTTTTCCATCAGCAGCACGCGTGTATTCCATTTCTTTGGTAATGAACCCAGAAGCTTCTTGTTTACATCAGTTTTATCGAGATTTACTCCACCCTCAACCAATTCACTTACGAGCTGAGAATATCGACTACACATATCTTCCAGAGACTCAGTAGGTAACATGTCAAAGACCTCAAACTGTTTCTTAACCAGATCCAGTTTGTTTCTTTTGTACTGATCACTACCACCACATTTCTTCTCAAACCCTTTCCATAAATCATAAGCGGTCTTGTGATGACGTAGTTGTCTCAAGATCTGTTGAGGTAAGGCCATAGTAATCGCAGAATAGGTCTTTCGTTCGGTATCGAAGGCCTTACGCTCTTCAGGAGTCATTGATTTGATGGACTTTTCAGGAATAGGTCCATTAAATATACCGGTTCGAACAGGACGTTCATATCGTTCTTCAAGATAGATCAGCATCTCAGCATCGTTGAAAGATACAAAAGCTTCAAACCGTTGACGCCAGTCTAAGTAGTTCATGCCCGTAGTGTACATCGGTGGTTTGTTTGTAGAACCCACCTCACTTGAATGCTTCAGCATTGCTCCAACCTGTTGAAGTGAAGTAGAAGTAGACATGGTAATGGACTCGAAAGACTTTTCAAAAAATTTTGAAAAACTGAAAAATGCGACACAAGCGATATGTCGCAGAGGTTATGTCGCAAAAAGACTAGCAGCGACACAATGATTATGTCGCAACTGATCAGACAGCGACACAAGTGTTATGTCGCAGGTTCTGTGTCGCAGGATTAAGGTCGCTGAAGACCTTGTGTCGCAACACTATGTCGCAGAATTAAGGTCGCTGAAACCCTATAGCGACACAATATTATGTCGCACACTGTGTCGCAAACACGGCGCTGTCAGTACGAACAAGCCTCAAAAACACAGATTTTCGAACCCTAAATGTTTTTTATCCAAAAACCAATAAAGATACAGCTTTCTAGGTTCAAAAACACTACAAAACAACTATATAGCACCAATAAAGAAGATCAAACACTAATAAAATGTCAAATGATCAAGAAAATGCATACGAGTTCAACCAAATGATTTGAAACCACTATCAATCATAGATATTGGCTCTGATACCAATTGTGGATCCCATTTGGGTGATCTTTACTCAAATCATAAGGTTAATGAAGACAAGAAGACAAAGCAAAAGATATAAAGTTTGTATTAAATGATAAACAAATGAGAACAAAACTTTATATTACTCAATCCCCACTATATTCTCTCAAATTGAGTGTAGCAGCCAAATACAGAGAATAAAATTATTGGAAAAATGTCTTGCCCTAAATATCTATAACAAGGGTATTTATACTAAACTGTCTGGCCGTTCTGCGACACAAGCACTGTGTCGCAACTACAACTAGTGCGACACAAGCACTGTGTCGCAGTACACAGAAAATGTAATTATTCTAAGTCTATTACATATACAGACACAGTACAGACTTGACCAACTGACAGACACTCTAATATGTATCAACAAGACGTCATCATAACGGGCTCGAGAGACTTTTCAAAAAATTTGCTAAGACTGGAGTTAGCGACACTAATGTTGTGTCGCAACTTGTGTCGCAAAAGATCTTATAGCGACACAAATATTATGTCGCAAGATATCTGTGGCGCAGACCTTGTGTCGCAAAACAAGTATGTCGTAACTTTTATATCGCAAATATTAAGGTCGCTAAAACCCTATTAGCGACACAAATTAATGTCGCAGACTTGTGTCGCAAAACGGCGCTGTCAGACCCCAGAAAACTCAAAAACGAAAAATTTCGAAACCTAATGATTTTTTAACGAAAAACTTCGTAAAAGCTTAGTTTTTTAGGCTTAAAAACTCCAAGTTTCAGCTCCCAAAACACTTTATAATGAAGATCAAACACAAAAAAATGTTAAATAATCAAAATAAGTATTAAAAACTTACCAAAACGATTTGATACCACCAAAATCAATGATTATGGCTCTGATACCAATTGTAGATCCCTTAGGATGGACCTTTTAATCAAATCGAATGGTGGAGACAAACACAAACACAAAGAATATAAAGCTTAAAACAATGAAGTGCAAATTAATAATAATACTTTATATTTCTTTCTCAATAAATACAGCAGCCAAAACAGAGAATAAGTATGTGTGAAAAACCCCAAAAAGTCTCTTTCTAAAACCCTAACATTTGGGTATTTATACTAAACAAACTGGCCGGATTATGCGACACAAGCCTTGTGTCGCATAGATCACTATTGCGACATAATCTCTGTGTCGCAACTACAACTAATGCGACACAAGCCTTGTGTCGCATAACATAGAAAATGTAATTCTAACTAACTCAATTACATTAACAAACACATTACAGACTTGACCAACTGACAGACACCCTAAGATGCATCAACACTAATCCGTGTTAATCCATTCTAAATCGATAGAATTCATCCATATACTTGCACGAACCTATGTAAGTAAAACTTTCTTGATTTGGACCGTTAAAACTTGTAAAATTTTGAATTAAAGTGGGTTTTTCACAAAACCAACTTTAACTTAAAAATTAGACGTGTGTTCATGGTTAAAATTGATTGAATCTTGTTGGAAAATATCAATGGGACCTTGGTGTATCCATTTCAAGTGCCTGATCGTGTTATTATGGCCAAAAAATTTTAAAGTGTGCCACAGTGTTCTTACGTTCGAACTTACAGGTTCGTACGAACCTACTTAGGTTTGAACAACACACTTATCAATTTTAAATTAACTTAATGTGTTATAATCATATTGACTTGTTAAATTTTTCTTGCAGGATTCTAACATTGATTATCGTTTATAACTAACATTATTGTTATATCTTTTGGTCTATTTTTGGTTTGTGTGTAGAAATGGCTGATCAACGTGCTTTCTTCAACAAACACAACCTTGCAATCTCTTTTGATCTTGCTGATCAGAACACTGTGCCGTTCCGAGGCATGCTAGGTTTTATTACCCGGTCGAGAGTGTTCTATGCACTGACTCATTCTCCGACATTAAAGCTTCAATTTTTAAGGGAATTCTGGGCGACTGCTGAGCACGACAGCCGTCCTAACCCTCCAGTTATCCGTGCAACTGTGGGCGGAAGGGTGATTGAATTCTCTACACCTTATTTGAGAATGGCACTGCATCTAGGGACTGAGGAACAAGAAGCCGGTCCAACATCATTCCCACTAAAGTTCCGAGCTGGGGCATTTCAACGAATGGGTTACGTTGGCGACGTGACTCATACCCAGTATACAAAGAGTCTACTATACGGACAATGGAGGTACCTGATGCATATTTTGTTGGTCTCTTTCGGGCCAAAGAAGGCAGGTTTTGACACCATGAACCACAAGATGCAATCCGGCATGGCTTCATTGGTATACAACAAGCCTTACTGCTTCTCTCAATTCTTCTTTGATGAGATGGTGTTGCAGATCAGGGGGAGCGTCAAAGATCAATTTATCTTGTATCCGCGCTTTGTGATGATGATTTTGAACGGGCTGATTCCAAATCTCCTTGCTGGCAATCCCGAAGTCCATCTTATGTCTGTTGACAAGATGATTTTTGGACACTGTCTCATTCACAGCATTCGTCGTGCTGTTGCTGACAGTCCGCAGGCTGTACCGCTGTTCGGAGCCGTTGTTGATGCTCATCATAGACCCCCACTAAATGATGGGTGGTGGGACGCTCCTCACAATGCAGAGGGGGCTGCAGAGGATGTCGCTGCAGAACATGTTGCGGTGTCACCCCCCCATGTTCAAGCCGATTTTCTAGAGCCACCGCCTGTGGCTGCTGAGGTTGTTGAGAATATTATGCATCAAATAGAGCACCCCGCAGAGGGCGAGCGCGTAGATGCTGAGATTGCTGCTGAAGTTGTGCAAAAAGTGTTGCAGGGAAGACCCAGCTCCAGTGCTGCGGCCACAAGTTCGCAACACTAATCCCGAGATGAAGCATTAAGACAAGTTGACGATTATTTTACTGAAGGCGGAGCCGGGCCTTCACCTTCAGCTGATCCTGAATCGAGCAAATCATCTGACTCTGAAGAAACAGAGACTGAGTCTGATGATGATGACACCCCCATGATTGGGTTTGTTGGATCTAAGGTTGTTTTGCTGGATCCCAAGGCTGCGAGGGAAAAGAAAAAGGGCAAGAGGAAAGTCATCGAGGATGAGGACTACATGCTAGAGGAAGAGGAGGTATCTGGTTATGAGGCCCGAGCTCGGAAACGACAGAGACCCTCTGGCATCATTATTCGAGAGGGTGGTGCTCCTACGCGCATCATCCGCCCTCCCATCTCCATTGCTCCACCCACCGTTCCACCGCCTACAGCCCAACCGTCGATCACAACGCCGATCACACCTCCAGCATCTAACATTCCCGAACCTCCTACAACAACAACCCCACCGACTTTACCATCAGTTACTCCAACCACCGCTCCACCGACGACTCAAACCACCCAATCGGTTATTAACCCGGCTGCTCTTCTCTCAGATCCAGATAAGTTTACCTATCTTAAGGGTTGGATCACTAGCTTGATGGATATGGTGACCGCTTTGACTGCCGTTGTTACAAGCTAGGAAATTCGAGTCATAAATTTGACGGCTATCAACGAGCGCTTAGAAAAGAGCCTTGAAAAGGTAGAAGATCAAGTGAGGCTCAATGAGGTTACTATCTTCCAAATGAAGTGCCAGTCGCTCAGGGGGAGTCAGACAACAGGGTGCAAGGAAGATGAGTTGAGGTTTAAGTCCGATAATGACCGTGACGATGATCCCAATGCACCCAAAGAAGGTGAGCTGCCTGGCTCTTCATCTAGAAAGCAAGTTGCAGCAAAAGCTCAGGGGAAGTCGAGTCAGCAAGTAGGTTGGAGCGGATCAGCTCAAACTCCTGTAAATGTGGATGAATCTGACACCATTGAAGCACTGCTTGGCTTCGATGAATTTGATTGCGATGGGTCAGAACTAGAAGAAGGAGAGATCCTCAGTACATGTGTCGCAGACTGGAAGTCAGACGAAGAGACTGTTCAAGATACAGATATTGACATAGATGAACATGTCGTGACTAAGCAACCTGTTACTGAGGTGATTATTGAGACTGAGTCTAGTGAGAAAGTGTTAGATCGCAAGGACATAGAGTCAGAAGATGATGAAGTCCTTGGCGGTGAAACTGAAGAAAAAGAACTATCCAGAGTTGAAATGAAAACCCTATGGTTTAAAGAGGCAGAAAAGGAACCAGAGTTAAAGTATAAAGGAGATATCAGGGTCAAGGGATCAGGCAAGCTGAAGAAAGGCATCATAAGTTGGTTCTATGACAGTGAACTCAAACTGTTCATAATTAAAAGATATGATGGAATTCAGTACTTGAGAAGAAAACTGAAAGTATTCAGCTCGTTGCCGAAAATTGAATTAAAGGAACTGGCCTGGATTGACTTGGTGAACTACAATAATGATCCTTACGCAGGGACTTTAGCGAGAATCATTAAGCGTGAAGGAAGAACGAATAACTTCGTCGATTTAAAACCAAGAACAGGCAAAAGAGTTCCCGACCTGACTAGGATGGATCCCATTACAAACAAGCCGTGGATGAAGATGGTTTATAAACCGGTCAATTGCTTGAAGAGGGTTCCGTTAAAGAAAATGCCACAGGACGTTCTGGCAAACCTCAAATGGTGGTTTGTAGATAGTGAAACTGCAGAGGCAGTTATGGAGGACATTGAAGGGAATGTGATTCTGAGAGTATACGACAGCTTGCATTTGGTCAACCTATCTAAAGATGATTTGATGACGCTGCATGTCAACAAGATTCTCTATAGAGATAATTGGAGACACGAGGGCAGAAGATATCAAAGAGTTGTCGATTTTTGTGTCAACAAGGGAATTTGGGCTGGATGTAATCAGAGTTAGAAGACAAAAGGCTCTGAAGACAAAACGAAGACTGAAGTCTAATAGAGCTATTGTCAAGGGGGAGTCTGTTAGTACATGTTTGTGACAACAGCTTCTATTGTGTAATCGATTAGTTTTTGTAATAGTCTTTGATATTAATAAATGAATGTTTAGTTATAATAATTGTTTATTAATATAATGTGTTAGAAATATATTGTATGATTATAGGTGTTTAGTTATAATAATTGTTTATTAATATAATGTGTTAGAAATATATTGTATGATTATAGGTTTGTACGAACCTACAGGTTCGTAAGAACTTAGCAGCTTATAAATATAAAGTTCGATAATATTATTTCTAAGTTTTCATACGAACTCAGATCAGTATATCAGGTTCGTACGAGTCATCCTAGTTCGAATACATTCGAAGTAAGGGATTGTTTTGGAGATAAACGTGTTTTGAACACTTGTATCGTTTCTAAGAGTATTCCGCACTCTTACAAGCGTTGTTACCCCGTTGGATCCGTTCAAGGGTGACCTACATAGAGGATAAAAGCAACAAAGAAGAAGCTCCTCAACAGATACCATTGAAGAAGATGTCCAATCCTTATCTAATATTCCCTGCAATGGAGGATAATTATAAGGTTGTATTCAACAATTTTTTTTACTACCTTACCTTCGTTTTAGTTTTATATTGATTTATGGATTTTTTGCATTTTCTTAAATTTGTTTTTTGCATTTTACTACCTTACCAGTGCTTAGAGCTTGCAATTCTAAAGCATTAAATCATCTAAAGACAACATGAGGGAAGTTCTTGCCCATTTTCCACAGAACCAAATGGGTAAGTGCATATTGTCAAGGTAAGTTATCACTGTAATTAAAGGTTGTTACATGCCATTATGCTATTCTTTATGTATTTTTTAGGCTATATTCTCCTTTCATATTACTATATATGTGCAGGCTACGTTTGTTGATTTTTACCTTGCAAAAAGAAGTGGTGGTAACAATACTTTATTTATACGCTTGATTTATTATATTATTTGCTCAAATTCTATTTTACTATAGGTATCATTTAGTTGTACTCATGTGCTAACCATAGGTTGCCAAATTATTGAGCCAAAAATCACAAAAGTGTGGGTGTGTGTGTGTTTGTGTAGGAGTTTGTGAACATGGAGAATAGCCAATAACCACCGTAGTTGATCAGTTAACCAAGACTTAGGAGCTTTAAGTACGCCATGCTCACATTAACCAAGAAATATCCAAACTCATGATCTACATTGACCCCCAAAGGTCTAACTAGCTATTAGTGAATCACCGTCTGTCACTTTGTGACAACCGTCAAAAATCTCAGGTCAACACCGCAATAAAATTCCTAGTACTTTTAATTACGTTTACAGCACTCTAAAATCCTAGTGAAAAGTCTAGGTTCGACTCCTTAAGTACCAAGTCTGTAAGTTACCGAAACCGCGTAACGTCTTAGAAGATTGCTTAGCTAACTTTGAGACTTTGTGTAACATTAAATTAGGTTACAAAGTGCCAAAGAAAACAAATGAAATTAAATTTCATAAGCCATCACAAAATATTTACCCATCTCAAAAATCGGAATTTAACCGGAAAATTTCGTAAATCGGTAATCGTAACGGGGAATCAGTAAATTAATTCGCGAAAATCATTTGTAATTAAAACAAATACATCATAATAAATATTATGAACTATTGAACATAAAGTTTTATAACTCCACTTAAATCGCAAAGAAATCCTAATTAAACATCTATAAACTTACAAAACTTGTACAAATTAATTATATAAACTTAGAGACATTTATATAACATAATTTATAAATTTTTTTAAAAATTCAGCCCCCCCCCCTCCTTTTCTTTGATTACTCCACTCCCAAGACATGCATTCCCCATTTTCCCAACACCCCTCATCATTTCTTTCATTCTCTCAAGGAAAACACACACAAATTCTCTCTACACTCTCCAAATTTCCAGCCATCTTTCATCCAAAAATCATCATCTTCAAGTGTTCTTGAAGCAAAAATACAACATCAAAGGTAAAACCCATCATCTCTAACCTTGTTTCTCTTCATTTCTTTACTTTGAATCTTGTAAAAACATGATTTTTATGCCTTTTTCCATGGCTAAAAATCTCATACAAGGTTTGATGGTTTGTAGGTTCCCTTACACTTTTTTAAGTGTTAAAACAAAGGGCTACCCATGATCAAACCGAAATCAAACCGAAAAATCGTCTTTTTAGTGTTAAAATGTTTATTTACTTATTCTTGCAAGATTAAATAGTTTAAAATGCTAAAAATCATTACTAACACATCTTGGATGTATTTTAACACCAATAATGTGTTAGATCCAAGATTTAAAGGAATAAATAAGACCTAGAGCTTGGTAGCAAGTGGTGTTCTTGAAAAAGAACCCAAAAACCCGATTTTTGGGCTTGCATGCACCATTTTCGTATCTAGATCTTATTTTATGATAAAGTATATTTTTGTTTCTGTAAAAGTACATATCCGTGCATATAAGACAAAGCCTCAATCATTGGATGAGGCCTAAAAATCGTGGGTTGTGGAAGCACACCAAAAAGATTTCTATTGTCTTATATGAATCTGTCCAGATTTTGACCTCACTTGAGACAACCATAACTCAGTGAATAATAGTCCAAAAATCTTGATTTTTCTTCAGGAATTTAGTTCAATGTCTTGCCTTTAAAAACCCTCTAGCCTCATTCAAATCCATTGAGTTTAAGACCCCCAAATGTACCAAACAAAACTGGTGCGCAAACAGTAATTTTTCGGTTAACTTCATGTAATGATATTTGTTTAAGGGTCTTAAACTATTCAAAAGCATTTGAGAAAATTATTTTATATTCCTAACACATATATCTCAGTAATATAAAAAGATAGGAATTTATTTTGTTGATTAAGTATTTTTAGGAAATGCATGACTTACATGCATAATCTTGGCCTTGTAAATGTATGAATGATGGTGTTGTCATGAATGTAAAATACAAAAATAATAGGTAAAATGTGTTTAAAATTTGGGGGTGATTTTTCTCGGTATCTATGTCTTGAAAAGAAGCTTGAAAATAAAAATGAGAATTTTTGGGAACACTAAAGCATTTTTCTTGGTTTAATGAAAATAAAGCCTCTAAAAGAAGAAAATATTCATGAAAAATACTTTTTGACATTAGAAAAATATGGGAAAATTACTGTGTCATTTTCCACATAAAGTGACACTATCCTCAAAATTTAACACCCATTGGAATTGTTTTGATATGTTTTCCGATGTACGATTTGTTAAAACATATACGATTGGAAACCAATGTTACAGTACCCTAAATGGCATGAAAATTTTACTCAAACTCAGAAATGAGTTAAAACTGATCTAGTAAAAATTTCGGAATTTTTCAAGAATAATTACTATTTTTCTCATATTTACCCCACTCTTTTGGTCAAGAAATGATTAAAAATAATCTGTAAATCTAAAAATTCCCAAATTTTCACAGAAAATTTGTAAATCATTTTCCATGTTGTATACCAAGTTTGGTAATTTTTGGAATCTGTTTTCAAGTGATTACATTATTTTAATCACAACCCGAGTGATTACCGACAACGACAAATTAAACTTTAACGGCACTTTGTAACACAAACGACTAACTAAGCAATCTTAACAAGCCATCTTAGCCGAGAATCTAATTAGGAACCTTGTATTCGTAGGTCTTGGATAGGAGTCACTCTTGGTCGAAACGCGCTTTACATCCATTTCCGTACGCATACTAACAATAGTGAGTACTCAGCCCCTATTTTAACGCTTTATCTAAATGTTTTGGGGTGAAAAGCATGCATGAATGACTTGAATGATTTATATACTTGAAAATGATATGTTTTATAATGCACTTAAATTACAAATGCCATGATATGATTATTATGCTGTGCTATGCTATGCTAAATTTCAAAACAATGTCGTGAATGCTTATCGATGTTACATGATTATATGCTTGATTTCTATCGTATCTAAAGTCCCCGGTATCTCTACACGACCATTAACTCTGTATGAGCCAAATGATGCATATGAATAGTACTATTTGGGAGCGAGACCACCTCCCCACTCACGCGGCCACGTGAGTGCATTCCATCATCCTAAATGCCAACAATAGGGCATCACTGTTTGGGGCAAGGGTTTATCGGTTGTAGGTTTGGTTGTGGACTCAAGCATAATTTAAGCATCAATTTCATAAAAAAAATGTAATGGCATAGTGATTTCGAAAACATCTATTAACGCAAGGCACTTTGACACGTAAACGACGTTGCTATAAAACGATAAACTCGCGACTCAAATTTTATAATGACATAGTCATTCGAGATGAGGTTTCTTTATGAATTATCAACTTAGGGCCGAGCTCTACAATGACATTGCTCTTTGAAGTAAACTTCCTTTAGAATCTTAAATATCACAACTTGGACGTTTATCTAGTTATGTAATTCGAAACGCTACTTCACTAACCATACATATATAACCGGAGTTATTAAATCATAAATCATTGTGATTTGACAATTAAAGATGTAGTTTCTCATGACATCACATTTTCTTATGAAACTAGATATAATAATTCGTCTTAATGACGAATGGTTTGTTTGAAAGAGGGCAAGCCATTAACTTTATAAAACATAACTTGAATTTATAGAATAAGTTTTACATACTTAATCAAACACACCATATCATGAGATTTATAAACTTCGAATATTCCTTTTAAAATATGAGTATGGTGTTATAAATGAACTATGACTTTTAATTGAGTTTCTAAAGTATCGCTTTTAAATGAGTCCCATATTTAAATAAATTTCATTTACAATCAAGATATCTATTCACAAAGGAATTTAACATTCAAATAAATATCACTCTTAAAAGAGCTTTAAGTAAATGAATTCCTTGTATAACTACTGTGAAATAACACTTGATTATTATTCAATGTTCATTTTAACTGGGGATCGGTTGATTGCCTTAGTCGTGTGAGCTCGGCACTAAACAGATTATCCTTGTAAACTAATCACGCATAACGTGTAACGTTTGAACCAAACTTCATAAACTTTTAAAGGAAGTCTATCATTTTACCAAACCTGAGTACTCACCAACTATGTTTCATAGTTGACTTGTATTTTTACATGCTTTTCAGGAATTAGTCTCAACTTGTCTATTGAAGCTAAACCCGCTAGATGACTTATGCTGTTGTTGTGTTACGGAATTTGTATCTTTTGGATGTAATAGTGTGTTTAGGTTATCCACTTCGTGCTGTAAACGCTTGTAAGACATAATGTTATGTATTATTGTAGACCGTTGAACGGTGACGTTTTGTAATTTTCGATTATAAAATCATTGTACTATTACATCTCGTGTTTCCGCTTTAGCGGGGTGTGACACACTTCATCTTTTCGGCATGGACCCTTTAGCTCTGTAGGTTACACAAACTCCATATTTCAATATTGTGTAGTGATTTTTTGCAGATTATGTGGATCGGGCAATTGTCAAAACAGATCTGGTCAAAATAGAACCCTTAGATGTCATTGTGTTTTTGAGGGAATATGTTTCTTCCATATATGAGATGCCAAGGATGGTGATTCATCTGGAAAATCTTGAATCGTTGATAAGCTTGAGCTGTTGAATACGTTCCACTCGATCTTGTAGTCCAAATCACCTTGTCTTCCTTGCTAGCTCTAACTGGGAAACTTATAAGTTTTAGCAACAATGAAGATGCTTGCATGCTCTCTTGTAAGAAAAGTTGCCTTGAATACAATATTTCCCAAAAAGTCTTACCAGATTCTTCTATTTTATAGTACTCATTCACTTTGGCATTGTCATTTGTAGCCAAGAAGAACAATTCAGGGAACAGTTCTCTTAATGTATTATTACCTAGCCAACGATCTTTCCGAAAAGAAACTTAGTCTCCCTTTCCACATTCCCATTCCCAATTGTGAGAAGCCAAAATAACAGACATCGGATTATTGATCTGTAGTTGAATGATACTTTTCCAGATGAATGACAAAGAAGAACCATTTGAATGAGACAATACTTTTGTTAAGTATAGGGGTACAATGGCTTTTTGTCGAGATTGAATAACCGCCTTCCATAACGAGGTTTTGTTAGCATTGTAGCGACTTCACCAGATCCTAGTAGAATCAAATTCTTTGTTCTCAGAGGTATGACACCCAACCCACCTAAATCTTACGATTGACACACTTGTTTCCAAGCCACCAACGAAACTTTCCTTCTAGACGAATCCCCTGACCAAAAAAAATTACGGCGATACTTCTTCATTTGCTCTATCACTTTTTTTAGAGCTTCAAAAATTGACATGCAATGGATGAGTAAACTATTCAATACAGAGCACCAAGGAGGAGTACTATTTTTATGGAATTTTTTACATGCAATGAAAGAAAAACTAACTAAGAAGTGGAGATCGGCGACGTTAATGACAACAAGAGAAAGAATAGTCAACAAAGCACCAAGGAGGAGTATATTATTTTCTTTAAATCAATAAAAAGGTGGTAGTATACAAGACTAAGTCTCCATTTGTGTGTTTAGATTATCCTAAATAATAGGATTTCACGTCTCAATTCAATTATTTGATTTTCTATTAAATATTTATCTTAGTAGCGGACCCAGGATTTTTGATCATTGGTGTCACAAATATAATAACTAGAAAAATTACACTACTTGGCTCAAATTACTGGTGACAATTAATTAATTCAATGGTGTCACTAATAAAAAACTCTATAAAAATTACAATACTCGGTCAAAGTCACTGTATCATGTGACACCAATACTCATCAAGTGGGTCCTCCCCTGATTTATCTCATTTTATTCATAGGCATCAAATTATAGACAAGGTTGATTCACAACAAACAAAATCTCATATTATAGCCAAGGTTGTACATTTTTATTATAGCTAAGACTGATTCACATGTTATATATTCAAAGGCTTGTCTTTAAGTTCATCGATTGTATTTCACGATTCCATCGAGTTCCTGTTGGTTTCTATTCACAAACAATTTCAATTTAATATATCCATAAATATTCAAAACATAAAAATTATATTTTGAGAATATTAATTAATCCATACATATCCATAAAAATACTAATATATCCATACATATTCAAAACATCATAAATCTATAATGAATAATTATCGAACTAGGTCCACTGAATTGCGATTTGCATGATTGAAGAAATTTCACAGTTTGTTATACATAAACATAAACACGAAAGCAACGCAAGATTCATATACATAAATTAATTAAAATAGAAATCTAAAACATTACCTTGAACATTTGATTAATTCACTTTTCTTTGGGAGCCATCTTCGATGACAAAACCAAACAATTCAAGGTCTGGGAATGTTGAATCCCTGTCGAATTTTGAGGTGTCACTCTACCGCTAAGTTATATCCCTTCCCTACCCCCATCGAGCAATAGAAGGATACAAATAATTTAAACAAACGATTCAAGATTTGAAAATGTTATTGTTTATTGTTGAAATTAAGTTGTTTGCTTCTATTTAGTTATTTTGACACTACTTAAAAATTACTTTTATGAACTTCTATTGTTGAGGTTAGTATTTAATGGACTTTCCAACTAACTTTTCTGGATCGGCCACTCCGATAGTTATCCCCTCCCTCGTTGCTGACACCTATCACCTCACTGTTAGGTGCTCTAAGGGAAAATTTGAACTTCCGACTACACGTAGGATGCCAAGTAACCTTAAACCACTCCAACTAAGCGAAACTTCCGGGCCCGACGCCCTTATTTCTTATCAGCGAAGCATACAGTTCGATTAACCTGCGCTAATATCGGGTTCTTGACTATCTCAATAACAAGCTCGAAGAAATTCTACGCGATTTAGGTATGTATATAAACATACATACATGGTGCTCAATTTTAATTTTAAGTTCTAATTGTTATTTTGTCTATCTAGTTCGGTAGTTTCACACTTTCACCGTTTGAATTATATAGTCTGTAGTGAACTGATTTATTGTTATTTAGTTGAGTAGTCAATGCAGTTACAATGTTTAATTGATAATTAGGTTAATTTGTTGATCTGTTATTTTGGTTGTTACCCTTAATAAAATTCTCTATATCTGATATTGCTGTATATATAATGTTATATATTGAGCTCCGTTGTAATTTATCTCTTGAGATGTTGGTTTATGTTGCACTTATTAATTGCTGCTAACAACTATTATATGAACACCTCACTGAACTGATAAAGCTCGTTGATCTCTGAAATAGCTTGTATGGGATCAGATAATTGGAATTGGCATTCGAGTTTGGATTATGACCAATGGGTTTCCCTGCCAGTAGTTGGCCGACGGCCATCAGCTCATTATAAGGTTTGTACATGTAACTAATGTATGACTCTACATAGTCAATTTCATTATGTATATGTTTCTGTTGTTTCTTGTTGGGGTACTTGTGTTCATACAAATATGTTATTTTCTTCTTCTATTGTATAGCAAGGTGCTGTTGTCATTGATGAAAAGTTGTACATCGTTGGTGGAAGTCGTAATGGCCGATACTTATCTGATGTTCAGTTATCATCATGCCAATTTCCTTATGTTTTTCTCTATATTAAAGGTAATTGTGTTTGCATTATTGGTTTAACAACGGGTGCTTATGGTTGCAGGTACTTGATTTAAGAAAGTTAAGTTGGTCCACAGTTAAATTAAGAACTCAATCAGAGAGTGATACTATCAAAGATGGCAAATTATTGGAAGCTTTTCCACCTACATCTGGTCATAGTATGGTGAGTTTTCCTTATAAGATCATGTATAACTTTATTTGGTCTATGTAATAGCCCAAATAGTTTCAGTTTATATCTAACAATGCTCTATGGTACAACCCTAATGTAGCTCAAGTGGGGAAACAAGCTCCTCAGGGAAACAAGCTCCTCATCCTTGGTGGTCACTCAAAGGATAGCTCTGATAACATGACAGGTTTGGTCTCTTTATAGAGTTTGGCTTTTGAAGGTGATTTATTTATCTTTTTTAGAACCTTACGATTTATTAATCAACTTGTAGTGCATTTCATTGATCTTGAGTCATGCGTGAGTGGGATAACGGAAGCCACGGGAAATATTCCAGTAAATCTTTAACCTTTATCAACTTATGTAAGGTCACTGAGCTTAAATTGATTAAACATGATCATTGGTAATGTTGTGATGCATCTTTTAGGTAGCTCGTGGTGGGCAATCCGTGACATTGGTTGGTTCAAAACTTATAATGTTTGGGGGAGAGGACAAATATAGACAACTTCTTAATGATGTTAATGTACTTGATTTGGAAACGATGATCTGGAATGTTGCTGAGACTAAGTAAGTGTATTAATGGAATTATGGGTAGGTCTTTTCCATTGTTGGAATGGCCAAAACCAGTACAATCAAGCTATCGCAGTTTTTGACCTTTTCTAATTTATTTCTTGATTGGTATGTATGTATGTATGTATGCATGCATTTATGTGCTTGTTCTAAATTTTTTTTGCATCAACCATTTTTCATATAGACAGACTCCGCCGGCTCCTAGATTTGATCATACAGCTGCATTGCATGTAGATCGCTACCTTCAAATATTTGGTGGCTGTTCTCATACAACTTTCTTCAATGATTTGCATGTGCTGGATTTGGGAACAGTAATTACTAATTTTTTTGTCATGTTGTTATTTCAAGTTGTAAATTGTTTTAACACACAGTTGTTACTATCAGACACATTAATAGTATTTTGTTTGAATTTTGCTTCTCTATAGCATTTAATTATTCAGGCCTAAGGACTATCTTTTGTATTCTATGATTTTTATCATGTTTGTCCCAAGTACAGTAGTACTAGTTAACAGACCTGTGATTTCCACAAAACAGTAGCCCCTCTATTTGTAAGGAGTGAGTGTACCGACACATATAATGTTGACTGTAGGTTTAATATAAAATGGACCATGCTAGACTTAGAAGGATTGGTTTACTGTAAGCCACTTGCCCACTTGCCCACTTGCCCACTTCCCTATATCCTTAATTGTATACAGGCTGCTCTTTTAATTTTTTATTTACTTTATTTTTACCTTTTAGATCTATTTACTAAGATGATTCCCAAATGGGTTAAAAGCACACAATAACAATGTACTTTAGGCCAATTCCCATTTGAGGAAATGCACATATTTTACTAAAATAGCAACATTTTTAAAATTGGCCAATTCCCATTTGAGGGCAATGTATGGTTATTTAGAACCTGATTTCCAATTGGTGGGCACTATAACTGGATAACTTGAATGAGTTTCAAGTGGAATCGTGATAAAGGGATCACCGTAGGTGTTTAGCAATTGTACACATATCATATAGTAATATCATGCCTAGACCTTTTGAGGATAAAGTTATCAATAACTAGTTTGTTATAGTTACTTGAAAGGGTTGTGTCATCAGTCAATATGCAGGGCATATATATGAGAAATAATTGTTGTATCTTTAGTTTCGCTTGACAAGTTCTCTCTTGTATTGCAGTTATGATGGTCCCAATCACATATTTAAGGAAATTTGGTGTTTCCTAGAGCAGGCCATGTTGGATTCCCTATTGATGAAAAGTGGTTTATCGTTGGTGGTGGAGATAGAGCAGGCCATGTTGGATTCCCTATTGATGAAAAGTGTTTTATCGTTGGTGGTGGAGATAATAAAAGTGGTATGTATTATATGAAAAAGTAGGAAAAGGAGTGGGAATTTCGAGTATTTACTTATGAATGGGCCCATTCTGGCTATGTTTAATCTCTAATGGGAGGAATAAAACATATTGGCAATCTTGGGTAAATGATTGAGTCTAAACTCACTTAAAATGGTGTAGAAGGGCAAATCTACCTAGTAAAATCTCTCATTTAGGAGCCCCTGAAAGCTCCCAAGCTTCCTTGCTTTCACCCTATGAGTTCAGTGGAGTCTATTATAAGCCATGTTTAACTTATATCCAAAGATATGATGTCGTTTAAGAGGAAGAGTGTCAAATGGGTTGACCAGGTCAAATGGTTTTAATATTGCTCAAAGTGTTTTTCAAATAAAACATTTCAAATCATTTGTTTATATAATAGTCTTTCTAATCATTTTTAACACACTAACTATTAAGAAAGTGTGACACCCCGATTCTATGGGTATCATCTTTGTCTTTAGTACAATTGAATAAACGAAACCTCATATTTTATTTCATCATAACTTGATACATACTTAATATAGATTTATAACATAAGCGGAAAAAGCGTAAAATAAAAAGTCTAGTTTATTTAAACAGTAAACCTTCAATAGTCCCTACTCCCATCTCATACATGAATAGGTAAGCTTTAAGCTTAGTGAGTAATTATGGTTTTGACATATAACATAAACAATTAATGCAAAATAATAATTATAAAATCTTTCATGCTTTAATTTTTTGAGATCTTATAGCCACATGTAAGTAGGCCCGTTCTAGGAGGTTGGCTAACCTCGGGCTCCACATAGGGCTGTCCCATAAGGTTCGTTTGCAAGATGTCCCTTCATTCTATACCCCGTACGTTGGGTATTTAAATGACCATACTTAACATGAGCAAAACTTTCATGCTAATTTGATAACATACTATAAACATGACTTTAACATAAAATAATTTAAACATGGCAAAGTAGTATAAAATTTGTTATAGCATGTATGCATCCCATTTAAATCACATAAATACTCACCTTGCTTAGATCTTGACACTTGCTTATGATCTTGACACTTGCTTATGATCTTGATACTTACTTAGGATCTTGACACTTGCTCATGATCTTGATACTCACCTTGCTACTTATACTTTTGATATGTTTTTGGATGAAGAATAATGAACTTGTTAAGCTTCTATTTACAGTGAAAGTGCCTTGTACTTCTCCTCCTTATTTCTTGATAAGTATCGCATCTACTTTTCCTAGCTTTGCATTGTAATGCTTCTAGTTTTGCTTAATAAGGTGTTCTAGTGTGGCCATAAATCTGGACAACAAGGTCACTTTCCTAACAACTCACATCCAAGAGCATTTGTTCATGAAATTCTAGTGGTTGTTGATGTCCATTTGTAAGCTACTTGTGTACATTCCTTGTAAGCTACTTTTATATATTATAATTATACTTTAATTACCTAATTAAATCCATATAATTTTAAGATAAACATGATTATAGAAACTAATTACTTTTTTTTTTTACCTAAAAATAAAACAGGGCTATTATAGAAAGCAATTAGTTTACTTGGACAAAATGTGTTTCAGACTTGTACCAAAATTATCCATTTGACCTGTTAGCCAAGCCATAAACCTACCCCTTTTACTCAACCTCTTAAAAATAAGTAACTAGGATTATAACAAGCGAGTCCATTATGGACAGACAAAGAGCTCAATGTTGGTTTCTTATGAGTAGCCAAAATATTATATTTGTTGCAGGTGCTTTAGAAACACTAGTGCTGGATATGTCACTCTTGCGTTGTCGGTGTTGACGAGTGTAGAAGGGAGATATCCACTTGCTAGTGAGGTTAGGGGTGTCAATGAGGCGGGGCGGGTCGGATCTTGTCATGATCCAATGGATCACAAGATCCAACCAATTAAATGGGTTTGGATCTTGCCCATTTGTTGATGGATCGTGATTAGACCCAAGCTCCAACTAATCTATATAAATGGATCTGGATGTGGGTCGACCCATTTAATGTAAAAAAGTTATTTATTTTCTTCACATTTTTTTTATATATTTTTTTTAATTACGTTTTTTTTTCCTTAATTTTCTCTTCTCGTTTTTAAATGTTTTTGTCGTTTTTTAGACAGTTTTTTTTCTTTTTTTCACCTTCAACAATAGAATCCAATAAAAAAAATTATTTTGTTAAAAGCTCTATTGAAAAAGAAAAACAAAAGTGAAGAAAAAAAAGGTTAAAAATGAAAAAAAAGAAAGAAGCAAAAAAAAAATTTGTTTTTTTTTTAATTATATTTTCAATGGGTCGACCTAGACGGGTCATGGGTCGCTCCATGTGAAGATCCATCTAGATGGGTTGACCCATTGAATCCACTTGTTGGCTCCATGGGTTCACTTTTCCAACCCATTGGGTCACATAAATGAGGCGGAATGGGTCAAGTCGACTTTGCCTTTGTCTTGATTTTGTTTAGATAACGACTTCTATTCTTCTTGTTTGCATGGTTTGTGTTCGTGTTACATGTTGTAAAAGTCGGTCAATTAGTCGGGTACCGGGACTAGTTTGACTCGACTAGGTCAAAGTCGGATAACGCAAGTCAACATCGGTTAACGGGTCAAAATTGGTCAAAGTGGGATTTAGTCGGGGATTAGTCGGATTTATTCGGTCAAAGTCGGACTAATGTTTTTAGACAATTATGTAAAAGTTTGTGTTTGTTTATTTTTATGTTTATGGTTCTCTTCTATATTTACACATATAATTTTGTAATTTATTATTTATATGTATAAAAAGTTTAGAAAGTCCAATCCGATTGTCCCCGACTTGGACGATTAGTCCCTACAAGGTCCTAGCTGATGCCGATTAGTCCTCGACTAGTGACTTTTACAACCTTCTGTGCTATTATATTAGTGGCTAGAAGACTAGAACTTGTTATTAGCTTGGTATAAGACTGAGTTAGTTAAGCACATGTTAGGAGAATATATAAAGGAAGTACGGTAACCAAGAATATATCTTTGATCATTTTATACAATAAATACCATAAACCTACATTCAAGTTTCTTACCTTAAAATTATAACCCGAGACACAAGAGCTTCAACTTCTCGGTCAGCTGGATTGTAGCCGTGAATATCAGAATTGAATTCTGTAATTGAGTTAACGTCAAATGTTCCATATTCATGAAACGAAGTGTTACGGAATGTTTGTTGAAATTGGTCCTATTGCCCTGTTTCCTATCTTATTGTTGTTTCCTTTTATTGTTACAACTTATAATAACATCTTTTTAGCTTTGTGACCATTAAATGGTAATTTCTTTGCTACTCCGATGTTTGTGGCTTTGCACTCTTGTTTGATTTGTTTTCGATACATAGTATATGTTGGTACATGTTTGTGACAACACCTTCTATTTTGTAATAGATTAGTTTTGTAATAGTCTTTGCTATTAATAACTGAATATTTTGTTATATGTTGTTTATTAATATGTTAGAAATAATATTTCTAAGCTTTCATACAAACTGATATTAGTACACTAGGTTCGTACGATCCATCCTAGTTTGAATACATTCGAAGTAAGGGATTATTGGTGAGATAAACGTGTTTTGAATACTCGTGTCGTTTCTTAGAGTATTCCGCACTCTAACAAGCGTTGTTACTACAATATAGTTTCTTTGTACTTGCTATTCACCTGATACTGATACTGATAACAATTAACAAATAAAAAATAAAAAAATGAATGAATTGTTTGATCCTATTTTGGCACAATCACTCGGGACCATTGAACTGCATCTGTAAGTATGCTCTATAAGTTTTATCTTTGTTACAGTTTGGATTGAATGTTTTTCCTGCTTTTTGCCACTAAATCTTTTCTTAGAATCTTGCCAGCAACAGATTTTGGTATTTCATTTATGAAGGCTACTCTCTTGATCTTCTTGAATGGAGCCACCTGTAAATACAAGCAAATACGATCAGGACACTTGGCACTGCCCGTACATGAAGAAACAAAGGTGTGTACACAAACCTGGGAAGCAACAAATTGCATGACTTGGTCTTCACTGAGATCAGAGCCAGCTGCCCTAACTATGTATGCCATAGGTATCTCTCCTGCCTCTTCATCTTCAAGTCTACAAGATCACGAGTATTAATTATTTCGCCGAAATCGTGTGCATTGTTACTAAAGGTGGCAAAATGGGTGGATTGTATAATGGATCCTAACGGATAATTTTTTTGGTGTGGGTCGCTTGACCCAAAAGACATTTGTATTAACACTCAACGTGTCAAATATGATAACAAATGTATTATTCCAGAAAAAAATATACTTTTGTAATAAAATGATTTACGAGGTTTTAATTCTTTGATACACTTTGGACGACTTCCGACCCATTTTTCGATGCATCTGACATGCTTTCTTTTGAGTGTACATATAGTATTTCTTTGTTTTAGTCATTTGATCCGTTAGAGATAAAACATAAGGTGTATCAACACAATTATTAGTAAAATGGGTCAAAATTGCCACCACTGATTGTTGCAAACACAAACATGAATATTCTGAAATTCAACTCACGGTATAACTGCTGCATCGAGTATATGGGGATGACTCAGTAATATGGCTTCAAGTTCTGCTGGAGCGACCTGCACATACAAAGTCATGTTAAGTCCTACAGATGCCAAACTAAACTAAATATGGGCCTATTTGGGTACACCCATATATAAAACGGGTCAGATGCTGGCTTTTTTTCGTATCTATTTAACACACATGAGCAAGCTGTTTGATTTGAAATACCTGATACCCATTATGTTTGATGAGTTCCTTTATTCTACCAACAACAAAAAGATAACCATCTTCATCAAAGTAACAAAGATCGCCTGTTCTCAACCATCCATCTGAAACAATGGTTGCAGAGGTTGCAGCCTGATTTCCTAAATAACCTTTCATCACCGCGGGTCCCTTTAACCATAGCTCACCTTCACCATAAGGACCTAGAGAAACTCCTGTCTCAGTATCGACCACCTTGGCAGAAAAAGTTGGCATTAAAGCTCCCGAAGCTGCTGACCGAGCTTTTGCTTCTTCACTGGAAACAAAGAACCCCGCTGCTCCACAACTCTCCGTCAGTCCATACCCCGGCTTTAACTCAACCCACGGGAATTTTTCTCTAAACCCATGAGCCACGTGCTTGCTTAAGGGTGCAGCACCTGACCCCACACTTCTCAAAGATGATAAGTCATACCCACCTTCGTTGTACTTCACTAACCCAAGTATAACTGGCGGAACTGCTGGAATATTATTGACTTTATAAGTTTGTATCGCTTTTAACATGCCTTTGAAGTCGAATCGTTGCATTAAAACCGTTGTCGTTTCAGAACACAACAACCCGAGCCCAAAAAAGGCTAGACCATACACATGGAACATGGGTATAAAACACAGAAAAATGTCATCTTTTGCTGACGTTATATCAACCGCCCATTTGAGTAGTGTCATCATAGTAATAAGATTCCCGTGTGTTAATATTACCCCTTTGCTGGTCCCAGTGGTCCCGGATGAGTATAGAATTGCAGCCGTGTCCGATTGTGTCCGGCGGTTTTCTGGCAACACCATTGATGCACAGTGATCGATCAATTCTTCAACCGAGAGTTCATTGCTATTCGAGTGTCGGTTAGTGACTAGGGTAGGTACCTTAGATGAAAGTAGTTTATGCATCTCTTCAGGTGCAGCAATGGCTAGTTTTGCACCCGAGTCAAGTACTTGTTTGATTATCTCCTGTTCAGTGTTGACTGGGTTAGCCGTTGTAACAACTCCACCAACCAAGAGTATAGCTAGGCATATGGTTGGATAGAGGGTTGAGTTTGGTGACAAAAGAAAGACTACATCACCCTTATGAACCCCGAGCCCGTGGTACAACCCAGCTGCTAACGAGTGGATTGACCGTTGGAGTTGACCGTAAGTGACTCGTTGGTTCGTGGCCGAGTCTATTAGTGCAACTTTTGACTCAGCTAAGTCCGGCCTGGGGAACTGAGACAACAAAAATGTAGCTGTGTCTAGATGAGTTTGAGTAGGGATCTTGTGTTTTCCTTTGAGCTGGATGAGGGAGTTGTAGATCCCGGTTTGGGGGTCATAACCGGTCTTCATTTGGCTCGGCTTATGGTTTCATCTTCGAAAGTGTCGATTTTCGTTTGTTTTTAACCAGAAATATTTGGATGAGTAGTGGAGTAGTTGTGACAAATGACAGCATATAAATAATAATTCCTTCTTTATGAAATGAAAGATCCTCGATTATAATATAGGTAGGAAGTATAATTGATGACTCATTTCCGGTGGAATTATATGGCTGCCGGCTTTGATAGTGTCAAAAGTAGGACGTAGTCATCTGCTTTTATTTAAATATAAAAGGTAATATTTTGATTGTTTATTAACATTTCAACTTACACGTTTTAACATACAGGGCTTTGATACCAACTATGAATGAGTGTTTAAACAATAGGTTACCCGTTCTGGAAAAAGAAATTTTGAAATAATATTTCTTAGTAGTGTAATTCTACTTTGTTCTTACTGGATAGAATCTTTTAAAATCAAAATGTATATCTAAGTCAAATATTTTGTTATTTTATAAGCGAAAAAGAAGAAAGTTACATCGATTGTGAAGTTTTGTTTCACATGAGTACATATGAGTGAGACAACTTGTCGGGTGAAGATTGATGTGTGATTGTCTACTTTGCGTATTCAAAGTTCAGAACAAATACATTCACTTAAACTTTAAAAATACGCAAGGTCTTATAAAACAGCCTTATTTTGTTTGTTTCCTGTTTTTATTGTATTTTTGTTTTACTTTATTTCATACAAGCACATACAATATTCATATAACCCTTCATTTCAGATACTATATTCGTATCATAGTGCAGATTTTATTAGGATTAAAGTCACAGATTAACAACGTATTTTTATTTTTATACCAATATAGGTAACGAATGGATATTATTATCAATGTAGGTAATATATTTTGTAAAAATATATTGATGTAGGTAATATGATTCATAAGTACATTATCTACTTTGGAAAAAATTATGTAAAATACATTGCTAGTTTCTTTTTTTTAACAACAAAATGCATTGCTAGTTGATAACACTTTTTATCTAGCATTACCTATATTAGTATTTAAATCGATTATATGTACATTAATATAAAAATGAAAGTATTTCGTCAATTTATTAGTTTAACCCATCATATTATCAGGAAAGGCGAGGTTTATAATCAAGAAGAAGAAAAACAAAATTGCAATATAGAACAAAAAAGTATACTTAATAAGCGGACTGAATAAAATATGTCACTAATAATAACAATTTCTCATACAATTAGACTTTTAATTTGTTTGCTTTCATATTCAAGTGTATACAAGTACGTATGATATATCAAACCAGTTGGGTCGATATAGTTACATGGTCAGACACTACTAGAAATCAGGAATTAGAGACAACAAAATGTCATCGCAAAATCTCATAAAGTCATCTCTGACGACCTATAACAACGACATATCGTTTCTATAGGGTCGCATGTATTGCTCTTTAGCGACGATCTTGTGCGACGACAACCCGAGCCCACTAGTTATTTCTAGCCCAAAGAAATAAATTGAAAATAAAATCCTTTAGTTTACTTTTAAATGCTTTGTTAGTAAGTTCGTACGAACTTAGGTAGGTACGAACTTAGGATCATACGAACTTGGCTAAGTTCTTATGGGCCTCAGGATTGTCAAGTTCGTAGGGTCCAGCCCATACGAACTTAGGTTCTATATAATGATACCTTCACATGTTCGAAGGGAATCAATTGTTTTTGTGTGTTTTGTAAGGCTTAGCAGAAGCAAGTTCGAATACTTGTTAGTGTTTTGTCTTAGGTTGAATGTAATCAAGTTTTACGTTCAATAAAAGTGTTATTTACCATATTCGTGTTACTTGTTACTATTGTTACGTTTGTTTGAGGATTCCGCACTCTACAGACATGATTACCTCGTGGATCCAGGTTTAGGAACCTACAAGTGGCATCAGAGCAAGAAACATTGATTTGTTTAAGGTTCGGGGTTTAAAAACAATAAAGAACGAGAGAATACGCAAGACTTGAACGTTTAATCATTGATTTTTACATTCAAGGTATTGAAGATCACTTAGTTTCGATTTTAGAAGAGCCCAGATTCGGATTTTGTGAATTATGGTTGATCAGTTAGATCGTACGAACTTGTGCAGTATCGTATGAACTTGTTAAGTATTGTACGAACTTGCATAGTAACCTACGAACTTACAATCTGTAAGTTCGTACGAACTTACCTCAGGTTCGTTGACCAAGTTTGTTGACCTTCTCTTCGAACTTAGCTCAAGTTCGTTTGACTTCTTTTGACTTTTGTTCGAACCTATTTAAGTTCGTACGAACTTAATAAACTTCGAACTTAGTCAAGTTCGTACGAAGTTACCTGTTTACTTCTCTTCTACGAACTTATAAGTCAAGTTCGTACCCCTCTACTACATAATGTCTAGTTTAAGTAAAATGATAGAAATGGATCACGAAGTGGGAAAATTTGCTTCACTGCCAAAATTGTTAAAGGCCGAAGATTATTTTTGGTGGAAAGATCGGTTTGAGTCATTTGCTAAGTACAATGAGGTAAAAATGTGGATTTGTATCAGGGATGGATATGATCCTCCAACTTACGAATTTGAAGGAAAATTAAAAGTTTACTCTTATTCAACAATGAAGGAGGAAGATCGGAAAATGTATGAGGTAGAAAACAAAGCGTTATCTGCTCTCACTATGTGTTTACCGCAAGAAATTAAGCACACCTTCAAGAAATATAACTCTTCTAGAGAACTTTGGTTAGCTTTGGAGAAGAGGTTTGAAGGCAATGAGCAGATCAAGGAAAGCCGTACTGATTTGCTTACAAAACAATTTTATATTTATAAGCATTTGAAATTTGAGTCATTAGAGGATATTATCACTAGATACTATCACCTGATGACAAAGATGGACAATGTTGGGCTTGAATATACTGACACGGTGAAGAATAACAAACTTCTTGAAGCATTACCTCTTAAATGGGATATATACTCTCTAATGATAAAAGAAAGCATATAGTATAAGACCTTAAGGATTGATGAAGTAATTGGGCAACTGAGAGTCTATGATCTTAACATGCAAAAGAAAGATACTGGATCTGATCAGGTTCAAGATCCAAGTGTATATCACGGGAAGAAGTCTAAATCTGCTGCAACAACAAGTGATGGGGTTACAACGTTCTTCACTGGGGAAGCCGATACAGACGATGCTTTGGGAAATTCTGGAAGCAAGGTCTGCAATATTGCTTCATCTGGAGATTCGGGAAAGGACAGGAACTCGCCATCAAGAGTAACGAAAGGGTTCAAGTCTATGCTGATGAGTGTAAAGTCGGCCGAGGAACAAGTGTCTCTTCTAGCATCATTTGTTGCCTCACAGGAAAATTTCATTAAGGGCAAGGTCACGAATCCTGCTATGATAAATGAGGATTATGATCAACTGGACCCTGATGATTTAGAGGAGATGGATCTGCAATGGCAAATGGCTATGGTTGCTAGGCAGGTACAGAGGTTTATGAACCGGACTGGGAGGAAGTTTGTTGGTAGTAAAGTTGGCTACGACAAGACCTAAGTGAAGTGGTATAACTGTGATGGTTTCAAAAACTTTGCAAGGGAATGTCAGAGACCAAAGAAGGAGCAAGCTACAACCCAGGGGCGACCGAGTTACTCCTATCAAGGAACCACCAATAGAGATTCAAACTCTGGAAATAACTCAAACTCCAGAGCTTTGGTCGTTCAATCTCAGGATGGTTCTTATGACTGAAATTCTTATGCTGAAGAACCTCAAGCGTTCATGGCCTCGATAGATGGTGATCAGAGGGATGGACAAGTTAAAACTAATATAGAGGATGAACAAGAGAAGAAGGATGATATTGCAATACCTGCTTCAGGGAACTGGGTATTAAGGCTTCTGCCTGATCGTACATCAGTTGCTGCGGATGATCTATCCTCAATCGGTAACAATGTATCTCGACGGCCATGTTCTGAATCCTATGTGCCTTTTCCTAAGTGATGTCGGAGGTGTGCCCAACGCCTTCCATTGACTGTACGTGGCATCTTATCCGACTCCTGAGGCAGTACTGCCATCGTCACTCTCCTTAGTATCAGAACTCTCTTTCTAGCCGTGTGCCTAGTGTGTGGACCTTGGGGAACTGGTTCAGGTAGCACTGGTGTTAGATGATACTCTCGGAGTGTCGCCACTCACTTCGTGTCTAGAATTGGTTTTCAAAGCGTTGATCGTGCGATGAGTATGCTTTTCTATCAAATTCCGTCGCATCTACTAGAATCTATCTTTGATGGGCACTTCTTGCTTGCTGAATTTGAAGGTCAGTGGTTATGGCGTTCATACTACGTGCTATCCGGAAGGTCATATAAGGGTTTCGTGATGTCGAGATTCCGGAAATGACTCTCGGAGGTTTCACGGCTGTTGGACGTAGCACTCTTAATGATAATTGGGTGAGTATGGCGACGGTCTTAAGTGCGGTGATTCTCGAGTGTAAAACGGGCGTAGGTCGACTAGTGTTGATCGTAGCAGAACTCTCTTTCTAGCCTTATAGCGGTGACTGGGATAAAACGGGCGTAGGTGACGTATCATCGCTCATTTCGCTTGTGGATTTGTTCTCCATCGAGGGCTCCTCTTCCTAGAGTTCGGTGTTAGGTGGGTTAGTTCCTAGGTCGACCAGTGACGTAACCAGAACAGTTGGCCAATTCGGTGGAGTGGAATGAGAAACGCGACGTGATAAGACTATTAAAAGTGAACTCAACTCCTAGAGTTATATCAAGTCCTAGAATATGAAGGTACTCAACACACTTAAAGAAATCGTACTAGCTTAAGTGAGTTCTAAATCGTACCCTATTCCTATAACCAATTCTGATCTTGCATCGCTTCTCCTTTAATTGTACATAGTTGATCAGGCTATGTTAAGTTAAATTTGAATGATGCAACACCCGAACTAGTCATACTCAAATGGATACTCTAGGATCCCGTAGGTTCGGATCTACGAGGTAATCTTGTTTATACGAGTGCGGAATCCTCACATAAACACTTAGACTCTCTCTTTTAGCTTAATAAGAACTTGTACTAAGCTTCTAAAACTGAGTTCGAACTTACAACTCCGAAAAACCTCTTTTCTAAAACTTTCGGACTTGTGTATATATAGGCACCTAAGTTCGTACGAACTTAGGCACCTTCTAAGTTCGTACGAACTTACTAAGTTTGTACTTACTCTAAGTTCGTACGAACCTACAAAATACACATACAAAACTTAAGTTAACGATTACAATAATTAACAAAATGACTTCTAAAACTAACTATTACAAACTAGAAGCTGTTGTGACACAATATTCACCAACAGACTCCCCCCTTGACAATAGCTCTGGTTTCACCCGAGATGTTGTCACTCGAGTAGTCTTTGATCTTGATTCTGGTAAGCTCTTTTGTCTTCCTGCATAAAACACCTTTTCCACAAAGTCTTCACTACCCTCTGACATCTTCAATCTTCAAGTCTCTAACTATCTCTGTAGCATCATGAAGCTTCAACAGATCATGTCATATACTCTCAACAACTCTTGTAGCTTCCGACTTACCCTTAGGAATTTCATCTTTTTCAGATCTTAACTCCTCTAGGTCTATCACTACGATTCACCTTCAGACATTTCTTCATTTTCTGAACTAAACTAATCTAGGTATCCTCTAACTCAGACTTATCACTATTAAACTCGTCAGTTCAATGGTATATGTCTCTGTTCGATTGACTAGACTCCCCCTTAACCTGTTCAAGCTAACCAAGTTTTTCAGTTGAAGAGTTAGGCATCTCAAATTGGTCTATTGCTAGGCAGCCCTCCAACATTCGGTTACTGGGATCATCATCTTTGTCTTTGTTTCTTTCTCAACTCATCCTCTTTACAACCAGACTTCTCCACCTACTAGGCTTCTCTCCTTGAGCTAACGTGCTCTTCAACAAGGGATTTATCTTTGCCGAAGCTGTGGTGAAATAGTTGTAATAGGTGTTGCTAGAATTGTTGTTGTGATACACGGTGGTGGTTGTGGATTGGGCAGTCGGCTCACTAATGACAACCCCACTAGACCGTCTTCTTGTTTGAGTTTCTAGTAAATAACGAGGTATCATTATCAGAATCAGCATCGTCATCTTGCAATATATAATCATCGTCTTCATTCAACTTATATTTGCCTTTATCCGTAGTAAAACGAGACCCTAAGTGAGATCCAATTTTTATTAGATCTAGATTCATCCAACTGTGGAATATCATCTTCATCATCACTTTCATCTACACTCTCGGTCTATTTACACGCAAACCCCAATATCCTCCTCGAATTTAGATCATCTAGCTTTAATGCTTTGTCATTCCTAGACTTTGAACAAATCTCGTTCTGGTTGTTTCTCCAATCGTAGAGTAAAACAATCAAAAGTAATTATCTCCCCATTTAGTAAGAACTTAAATTTGTACAATTTAAAATGAAAAAACTAAATATAAACAAACAAATATGAAATTATTCATATTAAAAAGCACATTCTTTTTGTGAGAGTCACTGTTATGAAGATCATATTAGCCATAATGCGTACGATACACAGTTAGGAATTGAATTATTCCGATGTTATTATGTATGTAATTTATAGTTCACGATGATTATCGGTATTGTTGTCCACTTAAGCAGTCAACACTCAGAATTCTCAAGTACAATGTTAGTTATTGTTCACGATTATCTATGTATCTCACATTTGATATACACTTAGGATCGAGAAGGTCTAGAATTTCATGTAATGGATGTTTTTAATTTAATTTCATCTCTAAAGTCAAGTCCTTTATATTAAGAACAATGTACTTGTGTACATGTGAAGAGACTGGACGAGACTAGGGTTAGAGGCAAACAAATCTAAAATCAAACCAGAGGTGACAGGTCTGTAGTTTCGTACAACAAAGTGACATAGTTTGACTAGAGACCTTGAAAGCGTTATTCTTGTTTCCCGGTCGAGTTTGCTCTATTTTAGGATACACTGACTAAGTCTAGGTCAGCATGTTTCAAGATGTAGCAGAAGAAACAGACAGTGAACCCCCAGATGAATTGGTTTATATTTATCCAATAACATGTATTCAGGTACAATCTATCTCCTAAGAATTAAGACTTAAGTCATACATCAAAATTGAGATTGCACAAAATAATCGTATTATTTAATATAGATTAAGTACTTGAAAACCGTTATATCGTATGCCTACCAATACATCGTATGATGAAGTTATTAGTTACGTTGATTTTAAGGTACATTGTACTGTGTATGTACTACATCTAAAAGCCACACATATAAAATGTTCTAGGCATGGGTAATGTTTTCATCATTTCTTCTCGTCATTATAGTGACACTCATATTTTTATAGTTTTTCCAAACTAACTAAAAATCCTAAGAAATAAAGATAGATAAAAGTTCTTAAAGGAGATATGTTACTCATGATTTGTCATTCCAGTGATGAGGACTAACAACTCAAAACTTGATTTATCAAAAGCCTTACCATAACAATCAGCTAGATTATCATCCAATATTTGATCTTATCTCCCCCTCAGTCGCTACGTCTTCTGCTGAACTTGTAGTCTCTGAAGTCTGTGTTCCTACACACTAGATAAAAACATTAGTTATTAAGGGGGACCCAAGCCACCACTGACTTGGGTCGACCATTCTCATCAACAAATGTAAATTCCTTCAGATATCCATCTCGCCTTTCAGGTGACTTGGATACTCTGGAATTCTCACTTGTTGGGGAATGGGAGGAGCTACCACTAGACCTTCTATCTGGAGACTTTTGGAAAAGTTTCTGATTGACTGGCCTTTGGTTTGAAGAATATCTAACCCTAGACTTATAGCATTAATTGGAATTATGAAAATTTCTATTACTACTACCCTGGTTAGAAAAACTTTTGTTGAGATTGTTAAAACTTTTTGACAGTTTCGACCGAATTGATTCTCCATATGAGCTTCCTGTTTTAGGAGAAGTGCTCCTTAGACTATCAATTGTCGAAACTTTTGATTTCTTATATGGACACACACTTGCTACATGTCCCTTTTAATGGCACGTGAAGCACGAACGCTTCTCCCAGGCTTTCTTTTGAGCTTTGAGATTCGCTTGGTGTTCCGATTCTGTTTGTTTACCTTCTTCATTTTTATCCTTAAAATCTTCTACGTTAGGTCTAACAAACTCAATTTTAGTGTTTGGCTCTTCATTGGTCCCTGACTCAGCTCTCTCTGACTTGGTCGACTCGGTGATGTCTACCATCTGAGAGACTGCTGGGTCGTGTAGTAGAGTCAGCTTCTTGTACATTTAATAGACTATCTAAGGTTTCAACTGAAAATCTTTTAAGTTCAATTTTCTTATTAAGTTCAGCAATTTTAACCTTAGCGTCTGCTAGTTCTTTTTCTTTATTTGAAGACTGTTTAGTAAAATCCAAAACATGCTCACGAGCTAAGTCAATTATTTGACTCTGCTCGTTCACTGTGTCTTTTAAAACCTTTAAATCCTCTTTATCAGATTTAGCTTTATTAACTAACTCAGAGTTTCTCAGTTTTAAAATTGTGTTTTCTTCTTTTAAAGCATTTAACTGAGTTGTCATCGTTTGTGATGACTCTATTAAATTCTCAGCCTGCTTTGCAAAGTTAGTACATAAAACACAAACATTAACTACAGAATCTAAGTTTAGAATAACCTTATGCTTCTCATCATCCAAGTTGGCCATATATGCAATGAAGTCCTTTGTACTCATAGTATTAGTGGACTCCAATCTTATAACCCTGGTCTCTGAAGCAGGTAACTCTCTCTCAGTCTTCTTCTCACTAGCATCCTTTTGATCAGCCTCATCAATTGTGGTCACGAATTCCTGAGGCTCTTCAATAGGTGTACTCCGATCATATGAACCGTCATGTGTTTGAGTAACCAAGGCTCTGGAATGTGTACTATTCCCTGAGTATTGATCACTAGTAGACATCCCTTGATATGAGTCAGCCATACTCTCTTTGATATGTGCATCACCGTCAAAACTCTTATCCGAAGCTACCCAGAGCTCTCTAGAATATTTGTAACGTTTGAAGGTATGCTTAATTTCTTCATGAAGACACTTGATGATAGCAGACAATGCTTTTTTCTCTGCTTCATACATCTTTTTGTCTCCCTCCTTCATCGTTGAATATGAATAAAACCTATGTTTCCCTTCGAATTCATAAGTAGGTGCATCATACCCTTCATTTATACAGATCCACATCTTTATGTCATTGAATTTTACAAATGATTCAAATCTATCTTTCCACCCGAAGTAATCTTCAGCTAAAAGCTTTGGCGGTGAAATAGCTTTGCCCACTTCATGATCCATTTGTATCAGCTTGTTCACATTTGACATCGTAAATAGAGAGTATACGAGTTCGAATTTTCCCTCCAAAATTCGTGAAAATATTCCGAGTAAAATTTAAATGTTCTCAAACCAAATTTAAAACATTGGTAAGCCTAAATTCAAATTTTCAATTTTTTTATTTATTTATTTATTTATTTATAGAACTTATGAAAGTTAAGTTCGTAGAGGTCAAACGAACTTGACTGCCAAAATGAACTGTTCGAATTTAGACTAAGTTCGAAGGCTTCAAGTTCGTACGAACTTACAGCTGTTGTTTGGTACAAGTTCGAACAAAAAGGTAAAAACCGTACAAGTTCGAACGCACGATTGTTGAACGAACTCAGATCTAAAAATCTCAGATATGGGTTCCTTTCAACCTGCAACTTCGAATCCCCTTTGCACTAAGTGATAATACACAACTTTGGAAGCTAAAAACAACAATCTAACTTCCAAATCTTTTGAAATCACTCGTTTCCTTAAAGTTTATTTACCCCGAACCAAATCAAACGAATTCGAAGGCTCTGATACCAATTCTAGGATCCCGTAGGTTCGGATCTACAAGGTAATCTTGTTTATACGAGTGCGGAATCCTCACATAAACATAAACGATAACAAACGAGTAATACAAATGTGTAAAGATCACTTTTATTGAATGTAAACAAGTATTACATTCAAACAAACACTTAAACTCTCTCTTTTAGCTTTAGAAGAACTTGTACTAAGCTTTTAAACTGAGTTCGAACTTACAACTCCGAAAAACCTCTTTTCTAAAACTTTCAGACTTTGGTATATATAGGCACCTAAGTTCGTACGAACTTAGGCACCTTCTAAGTTCGTACGAACTTAGGCACCTTCTAAGTTCGTACCTACCCTAAGTTCGTACGAACCTACAAAATACACATACAAAACTTAAGTTAACGATTACAATAATTAACAAAATGACTTCTAAAACTAACTATTACAAACTAGAAGCTGTTGTCACACAATATCCACCAACAAATACTAACTTAATGGTTATAGTTTCTACGCTTCCCTAAGGAGAACTGGTGTTACTATAACCTTCGGCTCTGATACCATTTTCTGTCACACCCTGCTAAAGCGGAAACACGAGATGTAATAGTACAATGATTTCACAATTGAAAATTACAAAAGTTCACCGTTCAACAGTCTACAAATAGAACATTACATCAAGTCTTACAAACGTTTACAACATAAAAGTACATAATCTAAACATGCGATCACATCCAAAAGAAACAAAATTCGTAACCCTACAGCACCGTAGTTTACAAAACAGGTTTAGCTTCAATTGTCAAATTATGACCAAGTCCTAAAAAGCATGTAAAAATAAATGGGTCAACTATGAAACATAGTTGGTGTGTACACAAGTTTTGTGTAATGGAAGACCTTTTCAAGAGTTTTCAAAAATCTGGTTTAGAATTTCCATGTTACTACATGATAAGTACGCAAAAGTAGTTTGGTTAGAGACGAGGCTCATATAAGAGCGATAATCATCCATTAAGTAATTGAAATCAAATTTTGGATAGAATTGCGCTTCTACACAGGTGATATGGCCTAAATTAGACATATTTATAGGGGCGATATTGATCCGATTTGTATTTTATTTTAGTCATTTTATAATCTTTTAGTACTTAATTATTCTAGTTTAGTTTCAGGTTAATAATCGAGAAGAGATCGAAAAGATATGAAGAAAATATCAAGAGTTGATGGATTTTTGCAGCTTTTGCGAGACTCCACTGTTTTGGCCATAACTCCCTCATACGGACTCCGATTGAGGTGATTCAAGTGCCCAAATCTCCGAAACTCGGAAGGCTACAACTTTCAAAGAGAGACTTAGGGCTAAAAATGGAAAGTACCTGCCGGCTACTCATGAAAAGTAGCAGTTTCAGCCTAGCCGGGTACGGAACACTCATCCGGGTGGGAAGGCTATAGTACCTGCCGGGTACTTGCATTTCCGGCCGGGTAGAAGGGTCGGTTACAGCTTTTTGGCTTAAATTATACCCTAAACCCTAATGATCATTAACTAATTGATTAGCTACAAATTAAGGACGATTTTGGGAGCTTTTGGAGAGCTTTTGGGGACACCCTAAGTGATTTATTCTCTTGTAATCATCCTAGAAGTTAGTATTTATTTCTTTTCATTCGAATCTCTATTGTTTCATGTTTAATTCACTTTTGTAACCACATGATGAATTATTCTTTGATTATGAGTATTTGTTTGATTGAACCCATGATAATGGGCTAAATATTTATGTTCATCTAGACTAATAACCCTAGATGTTGGACTTTTGATAATTAGAATTGTTTATTCGTATGATTTGATGTTTAATTGTAGAACAATTTGTATTTAATTATTTAATCTATTCAATTGATGTGATATTTGTTTCAATGAGTGAAAACTCTTGTGTTTAGTATTACATTTACATAATTATGAATCTTGTGCATTTGATTGGAGACAATAAATGAATTGAACTAGGTTATTGAATTAAAATATGGGTGGATCATATTTAGAGACATCTTATATGATTAGTAATCTCTAGGACACTAGGATTATATAGATTAAATCATCAAGTTAATAGAATTGTTTGATCATAATTGGAATTAATAACTTGTCAAGGACACTTGCATTTTAGAATTTCAATTAAATGATTACATTGTAAAAACAAGTAATTTAGATTAATAATTCTTATACGTTTAATACATTTCTAGTTATTGTCCAACTCTAGTGGTGAAATGTCTAGATGAACATACTTCTATCCTTTGGTTAATTGATCAATTGATTTACTGCTTTCCTTAGTTAATTAAACACCTTTTTGACTGCCTGTCGTGAAGAGGCATTATCCTATTACCTTAGCTATAGATTAGACTAATATCCTTAAAATACATATAAACTGTTCCTGTGAGAGACTACCCGGTAGACTTATCACTGTTATACTACTATCCGATTAGGTATACTTGCCTAGTTGTGTAATAGTTAGCTTTGACTTGTTTTACTATTTTTATAACTAGATTAATACACATCAGCAGGTAGTTATAAAAGTAGTTCTTTAAAAGAAGGCTCATTTAACAGCGATACTCATGAGATAGTTAGATTCATTTATGAATCGATGTTTTGTTCGGAAAAGAGGTTCATTTAAGAACGAGGCTCAAATAAGAGCGATTCCCTTTGGAATTCAATTACGTCTCAAAGTCAAGTTTCGTTTGTAGCATCATGCTAATGTTTTCAAAGAAAGGTTCAAGTCACGTTTATAAAACTCAAGTTGTCTTGTATGTAGTTTCAACGGATCATCAATTCAATGTTAAAATAGTTATAATCCCAACGGATTGTCAAGTCAAGGTTTATAAAATACGAGGAGTTATCATGAAACCATGTTTATCATTGTCCAAAATCACAAAGAATTATAATACCACGTTTTTGAAAACTTGTGCTATTAGGTTTATAGTTTCAAAGAGTTATCACGTCAAAGTCGAAATGTTTATAATCGTTATGAGTTATCATGCTATCACGTTATAATGTCTATAATCACAATGAATTATTATGCTTGAGTCCACAACCAAGCCTTGACCGATTTCAATGCCCCATAGATATGCCATATCGTTGGCATTTTAGAATGATGGAATGCACTCACGTGGCCGCGTGAGTGGGGAGGTGGCCTGCTCCCAAATAGTACTATCTATATGCATCAATTGGCTCATATAGAGTTAATGGTCGTGTAAAAGTTACAAACCGGTAACTTCAGATACCATAGATAAAACAAGCATATAATCATGTTCGTATAAATAGTAAACATTCAAGACATTGTTTTGTAATTAAGCATACCATAAGCATAGCATTTGTAAATCGAGTATAGCATAAGCATATCGGAGTATATCATTTGTAAATCTATAGCATAAGCATAGCATTTGTAATCAAGTAAAGCATTTAAAATCAGTTAGACATGCTTTTCACCCCAAAACATTTAAGTAAAACGTTAAAAAAGAGGGGCTGTGAATACTCACAATTTAGAGTGAGCGTACGGATGGATGTAATGCGCGTGCTGACCAGGTATGACTCCTATCCAAGTCCAAACAACACAAGGTTTCTAATTAGATTATCGTCTAATACGGTTTTTTAGGATTGCTTAGCTAGCTAATTAAATTACAAAGTGCCGTTATAGTTTGAATTTCCATTTAAATAACGTTGTCGGTATTGTTCGAGTTGTGAACAAAATAATGGAAATATATGAATACAACACCCAAAAATTACCAAAATTGGTATGAAACATACAATATAAATCACAAATTTTCAGTGAAAATTTGGGGATTTTTAGACTTATGAATTATTTATAATCATTAAATGAAGTAAATATGGGAAAAATAGAAAACATTCATGAAAAATGTTGGAATCTTTACCAAGTCAGTTTCTACTCATTTTTAGGTTTGTGTAAAATTTCAAGTCGTTTTGAGCACCGGAACATTGGTTCCCAATATTATACATTTTAACGAGACGTAAATCGAAAGACATATCAAAACACCTCCAAAAGGTGTGAAATTTTGAGTATAGTGTTATTTTTGAGCAAAATGACAAAAACAATTTTCCATAATTATTTGGGGCTTAAAAGTATTTTTCATGAATAATTCACCTTTTATAGGCTTTGTTTGCATTAATTTAGGAAAAATGCTTTTGTTTTTCCAAAATTTCCCTTTTTTATTTTCAAGACTCTTTTCCATGTTCAAGTTATTGAGAAAAATAATCCCTAAAATTTTAGCACGTTTTATCAAGCACTTTTGTATTTTTGAAATAGTACAACACAAGCATTCACAATTACAAGGCTAAAACAATGCATGATGTTCATGCATTTTCTAAAATTATAAGATCACCAAGATAAATTACTATCTTTTTATCCTACTGAGATACATATGTTAAGAGTCTAAACTTTTTTTTAAGATTTATTGAACTCTTTAAGTCCCATGAACATGTATCACAACAAGATGCTCACAACAAGTTTTGTGTTTGCGCATCAGTTTTGTGTGACCATTTAGAGGTCGAATATCAATGGATTTGAGTGAGACTAGTGGGGTTTTAAAGGTAAGACATTAAAATAAATTCCAGAAGAAAAATCAAGATTTTTGGACCATTCTTCACTGAGTTATGGTCGATCAAAGTGGGATCCAAAATTGGACAGATTGCATGCATGACAAAAGTGATATTTTTGGAGTGTTTAGTCTACCAAACGATTTCTAGACCTCATCCAATGATTGAGGCCTTGTCTTTTATGCATGAACATGTGTTTTACAGAAACATAAGTATATTTTAACATGGATCAAGATGTAGCTATGAATTTTGGTGCATGCAAGCCCTAAAGTCGGGTTTTTGGTTCTTCAAGAAGAACACAAACTTACAACTAAGCTTTTGATCATTCTATCGTTTAAATCTTTGTTCTAACACACTCATGGTGTTAAAATACAACCATGATATGTTAAGAATTATTTCAAACAATTTTAACCATTTAAAACTTGCAAGAACATGCATATGATTATTTTAACAACAAAAGATGATTTTTCGGTTTGATTTCAGTTTGATCATGGGTTGTTCTTTGTTTTAACACTCTAAAAATTGTAAGAAACAACCTATAAACATCAAACACCTTATGTGGATTATAGGCATGAAATAGGCATAAAATCCATGTATTTACATGAAATAAACATAAAGAAAGTATGAAACGGAAGCTAGGAATGGTGATTATACCTTAGAGTTCTTTTTTTTGTTTAAGAACACCTTTAAATGTGTGATCTTTAATTAAAAGTTTGCTGGAATTTAGTGTTTGAAATGGGAGTTTAGTGTGTGTTTTTGAGAGAGAAAAGAGAGGAAATGATTAAGAGAAAGTGTGTGGAAATGGTGAAGTGTTTTGCATGGAATCTAATGTAGTTAGTGGGGTAAGTGGGTGGTCAAGAGGGAAGGGGGGGGGGGGGGGGGGGGCGCTTCAGATTTTTGGTTGGGGGGAGGGTTTCTTTATTTTTATTTTTTTTGTTAAATAAGTAAATGTAGAAAAGATTGTAAGTTACATATTTAATTTCTTGTATGTTTGTAGATAATGTGAAGTTTAATTGTGATGTTTTAAGAGTTAAAGATTGAGTTGTAAAACTTTATTTCATAAGTTTATAATTTTCATCAAAATGTATTTGATTCATTTACGATTGACATTCGCGAGTTAATTATCCGATTTTCGGTGCGTTAACCGAGTTACGGAATTTCCAATTAAATTCCGGTTTTTGTGATACGATAAATATTTTGTGTTGATGTATGAAATTTAATTCATTTGTTTTCTTTGGCACTTTGTAACCTAATTTAATGTTGTTCACGGTCTTAAAGTCCGTTAAACAATCTCCTAAAACGTTACGCGATTTCGGTAACTTACGGTTTCGGTACTTAAGGAGTCGTAACCTAGACTTTTCACTAAGATTTTAGAGTGTTGTAAACGAAATTAGATAGCCTAGGAATTTAAGTGTGTTAATAACCTGAGATTTTTGACAGTTGTCACAAGTAATGTTTTCATCATTTCTTTGCATTAGCAAAGTGACCCTCAACTTTTTATAAGTTTTTGCAAAGTTAAAATAAAAATAGAAATAAAAATTTACTACAGATAGATATAAGTTCTTATGGGAGATAACTTACTCAGTATTAATCATCCCATTTAGTTGGATTAACAACTCAAAACGAGATCTATCAAACGCCTTAGTATATAGGTGGCCAGATTGTCATAAGTGGGAACCTTAACTAATTCAATCAATTGTTTTTCAACACAGTCACTAATAAAATGATGTCTTATATCTATGTGTTTCGTTTTACTATGCTTAACAGGATTATTGGATATGGACATAGTGGAGTGGTTATCTATCATTACAGGTGTGTTAGTTAAATTTAAACCATAGTCACACAACTGCTGTGGTATCCACAAAACTTGTGAACAACAACGACTGGCTACGACATACTCAGCCTCACAGGTTGAGATGGCAACGGAGGTCTGTTTCTTGCATTTCCAAGAGACAATGCGACAACCTAAAAGCTAATAACCACTATTGGTTGATTTCCTGTTCAGGTTACATCCTCCATAGTCTGAATCTGTGAAAGATACAAAGTTAAAGTTGCCTCCTGAGGGATACCAAAGACCTAACTTCGGTTTCCCCTACAAGTTATGCAAGATCCTCTTCACAACTTTCATATGTGACTCCTTTGGGTTAGCCTAAAATCTAGCACACAAACAGATATCAAACATAATGTCAGGTCGTGAACTGTTAGATACATAAGAGACCCGATAATGGCCCGATATTGAGGATCCACATCTTCGAAACTCTCAGAGTCTGGTCCAAGATTGTGAGTTTGGGGAAGTGGTGTGCTGAACAACGAACAGTCTTCCATCTTGAAACGTGCAAGCATCTCATGCACATATTTGGATTAATGGATGAAAAACCCGTCCTTCTTATGATCCACTTGTAATCCTAAGAAGAAATTCAGCTCCCCTATAGGATCCCCTGGTGATCTTAGAACACGTGGTAATCAGGTTTATTAGAGTGCGTAATCCTCTAATAAACAATACGTTAATGATACGAGTAATACAAATACGTTTAGAACACAAACAAGGTTTTATTGAATATGAACTTGTATTATATTCAAACTAAGACAATATTACAAACTGTATTCGAACTTAGTCTCCTGAAAACTCTATTAAAAAAAACTCTCATACAACACATTCGGACTTGGTATTTATAAGCAGCTAACGAACTTAGCAGCTTCTAAGTTCGTACGAACTTACCCAAGTTCGTACATACTACTAACTTCGTACGAACCTACAAAATACACAATCAAAACTAAGTTAATAATTACAATGATTAACTACTAAGACTAATTACAAACTAGATGCTGTTATCACACAAGATGCACCAACATCCCCCATAGCACTCATCTCAAACTTCTGCTTCATCACTTGCTTAAAATCTCTGCACATGCCGTCATCGGATGCCCCAAAGATGATGTCATCCCCGTAGACTTGTACTAGCAAGAAATCCTCTTTCTTCCACTTGATGAATAATGTACTATCTATATTGCCTCTCTTGAACCCGGTTTCCAAGAGATAGGTAGATAGTGTCTCCTACCATGCCCTAGGTGCTTCTGCAGTCCATACAGAGTCTTATCCAATTTATATACTCTGTCTGGATAGTCTGGATCAGTAAACCGAGGTAGTTGTTCGACAGGCACTAATTCTTGAACTTTCCAATACAGGAAGGCACTCTTCACATCGAGCTGATAGACTTTGATCTTTTTGTATGCAGCATATGCCAGAAACAGTCGAATCGCTTCCAACCTTGCTACAGGTGCGAACACTTCTGTGTAGTCTATCCCTTCCTGCTGATTGAATCCTTGGACAGCTAGCCTCACTTTGTTCCGTGTTACAATTCCTCTAGAAGTTTCGGTGGTGAAGCGGATTAACCCACTTCATGATCCATCTCTATCATCTTGCCGAGGTTTGACATAATAAAGCAAGTGTACGAACTTGGTGTAAGTTCGTAGATCAAAGTCAAACAAAGTCAAAGAACTTGGGAAGGTTCGAAGTCTGCTAAGTTCGTACAAACTTAAGGATGTTCGAACAAAAGGTAAGTTCGAATGAGTCAAACGAACTGGAGTGCTAGAACTTAGAATAAGTTCGAATACACAGCTGTAAGTTCGTACGACACTTTCTAAGTTCGTATGATGAAAAGTTGAAATAACTCAGATTTGAAAATTTCGAATCTGGGCACTGTTCAACTAACCTATTCGAATACCCTGTCTCAAAAGTGAACTATAACACCTTTGGACGTCAAAAACTAAGTTTCTAACATCAAAGTCTTTTGCAATCTCTCGTTTCTTTAACGTTTAATACCCCGAACCAAAACGAACGAATTCGAGAGGCATCTGATACCACTTGTAAGACCCCTAGTGATCTTTATTCACGAGGTAATCAGTGTGTTACAATGCAGAATCCTCTAATACACAAAACGTTAACAAATAAGTTACAACATATATGTTATTATCACAAATGATGCTTTATTGAACATAGAAAAGTGTTACATTCAACCAAAGACACAAATACATCAAGGTATACGAACTTGCTACTGAAAACTCAATTCTAAAGTCACAAATACAAAACATCCAGACTTGTGTATTTTGTGACAACCCTCGAAATCCAGTAAATTCCGTACACCCTAATCATGCATTCTTACGCTAATGCCCTCGTAATCGAAATAAATTTGATATAATTGAGATAAGTCTAGCTTGCCAACTATGCATATTTATGTTGCATACGAGTTGATGTAGAAGTAAGTAATAGACGTAATTTCGTGAATTACACGATAAATTGGATGATAAAACTCTCTTAACGTAAAACTTGTTGGGACATGTTTTGTGACAACAGATCTAGCTTGTAATAGGACTAGTGTATTTATTGTCAAATTTGTATAATTGTTTTAGACTCGTAAATATATGATATTAACTTGTTATTATTATTTGTTAAATGTTATTAGACAAGTACTGAATTCAAGTTAAAATCAAAATCGCGAAATGAGAAGTCAACTCGCAGGTCTAATAACCTGCGAGATGAGATCTCAGTTCGCAGACCAATCTGGATTCGTAGCTCTCCACTGCGAGTTGAGATCTGGGCTCGCAACTATCTGGGTTCGCAAGGCCCATGGGCTGCGAGTTGAACCAGATATATATATTTAAATGCTGCTCATTTATGGGTATCCGTGCCATTATTACACATAGCAAATATTTAATTATTCTCCTCGTTTTTCGTGCAGATATAAAGGCTATTATTATATAGGCTCGGTTTTGAGTGTTTAACCTAGTTAATATCAAAACGAAGCTTGTTAATTAATAGATAAGTTATATAAGCCTAAAACCTAAGTATTGAGGGATTCCGCACCTCAATATCTTAAAGATAATTCGTTATCGAACCAAGATCTAGCGACCCTACAATTGGTATTAGAGCTTTCGGGCTTAGAAACGTTGTGGTTACAAGGTTTTTGGTTATATAACAACTTTGGGGTTGTTTTACGAACGAAATCTACTGATTTATTCGTAAAAATACCAAAAAGTTTCAGTTCCCAGATTTCGAGGCGCTGTTTTGCGAGTTGAGATTAGGGTTACACTGTTATTTGCAAGTTGAGAATTACTTGCGAGTTCAGATTCAGCTGCGAGTTGAGTTCGTGTGCGAGTTGAGTTTCCTGCGAACCGAGTTCCCTTGCGAATTGAGTTTCCTGCGAACCGAGTTCCCTTGCGAACTGAGTTTCCTGCAAACTGAGATTCACTGGCGAGCTGAGACTTCTGCGAGCTGACTTTACTTGCGAACTGAGTTTAGTTGCGAGTTGAAATTACTGATTTCGCAAGACAACTTGATTTTTGACTTTAAAATGTCTGATCTGAGTCGAATGATTGAGATGGAACACGAGGTTGGCAAATCTAATGTTCCACCGAAGCTACTCAGACTTGAGGATCATTATGGGTGGAAAGACAGATTTGAAAGTTACTGTAGATTCCACGACATCACCATCTGGCTGTGCATAAAGAACGGATATGTTGCACCTACAGCTGAGGTAGGGAATGCAACTGTGATTGTGCCTTACGACAGAATGAATGACAATCAAAAGAAGGAATTCACTATTGATAATAAGGCACATTCATCAATATAAATGAGCCTTCTCAAGGAGATCAATCACCAATTGAAGTCCTTTCACACAGCTAAAGAGCTCTGGAATGCTCTAGAGAAAAGGTGTGAGGGAAGCCCTCAGGTGAAGGCAGGCAAGTGTAATCTTCTGAAAAAGCAGTTTATGGTTTTTAAAGCTTTTAGAGAAGAAGACCTTGAAGCCTACACTACCCGATTTTATCATTTATTAAGTGAACTTGACGACCACGAGATTTTCTACAATGACAAGGAGAAAACCGACAAATTCATTGAGGGTTTGCCTTGTAAGTGGGAAATGTATGGTATCATGTTAAAAGATAATGATGAGAGATATGCCACCATGACCCTAGAGCAGGCAATTGATAAGCTAAGGGGTTATGATTTCTCTAAAAAGACGAGAGATACAGATTCTGATCATCTACAGAATCTTGGTCTATACCATGGAAAGACCAGTATCTCTAATTCGTCATCCAATTTGACTACTGCATTGTTTGCTGGTGAAATTGATGAACTCGGAGAAATGTTGACCGAGGATATGTGCTTCATAGCTTCGGATGGCGGTGAAAAACGAAGCAGGAACACTACCTCTGATAAGTCCACTCAAGGGCATCATAAGATGCCAATGAGTGTGAAGTCAGCTGAACAACAACTCTCGGTGCTGGCATCGTTCGTTGCTTCCTATGAAAACTACATTCAAGGGAAGATCAACGATCCTGCACAATTTGATGAGGACTACGATCAAGTAGATCCCGATGACTTAGAGGAAATGGACCTTCAGTGGCAGCTTGCAATGGTGTCAAGGAGGGTTAAGAATTTCCTGAATCGAACGGGTAGAAGAGTTGTTGGAAACCGACCTGGATTCGACAAATCCAAGGTAAAGTGTTATAACTGTCAAGGTTACGGACATTTTGCCAGGGAATGCCAGAAACCAAAGGTTGATACCGGAGCTGCTAAACAAGACTCGGGAAGTACTCTGACTTCCAAAGTCTTAGTGGTTCAGCAAATTGACGGTTCCTATGATTGGTCCACTCAGCCTGAGCAAGCCCTCATGGTGAAATAGACGATCAAGAGAAACAAACTGAATCAACATCATACATGCCAACTGCTAAGGAACCTCAAGCTAATGTGCCACACATAGAAGTCAAGGTGAGCGATGAAGATGTGCTCTACATCAATTCAACCGAAGAGATGACTCCCGATGACTTCGTTGCATACATGGCTGATGTTCAGACAGACAAGAAAAAGGTATGTCTTGACCTTCTTACTCTTACTGATGTTTGTTATTTGGTTACTGATTTACAAACTCAAGTTAGTGTATTTGCTAAATCTAACAAAACCTTAACATTTGAACTAGACTTAGCTAAAAGTGATGTTCGTAGGTTAGGTGAGGATAAGCTAGCATTGACTGAAAAGATTAAGAGTGATGCCTTAGATAAGACTAGTCTAACTGACATAATTAATGAACAATGTATTAAGATAGACGGGTTATATCTAAACCTTAATGAGCTAAATAGAAATATTGCTATTAGGGATAAAGAACTCTCAGAGTCAAACATGAAGTTAGTTGAGCTAAACCGTAAACTTGAAGGTTATAGGACATCTTCTTTGACCTTAGATAGAATCATTAGCTCACAACGTAGTGTGAAGGATGTAACTGGCCTAGGTTACTCCGATGTTCCTCCGCCTTTTAATGCAAATTACACTACTACTCTAATTGACTAAGAGATGACAGATGCGAATCCTGAAATAGAGGATTTGGAAATCCAAGAGTCTGATGCATCTGAGACACAGAAGGATCCTATTAACGACCCATCATTAGACAGAAGTACAGTCAAATCATTCACTAAAGTACAGTTTGTATCAAGTGGAATGATTGGTAGTACTAATGTAAATGATGAGGTAATTAAGAAACAGAAGGATATACCTTCAGTGTCTTCTAATCAGACAAAGAAGGAGACTGCTAAGACTGTTAAGTCATGAAAGCAGATGTCATGCTTCAAGTGTCATAAAAAAGGACACGTATCTTCTTGTTGTCCCAATAAGAAGACATAAGCTACTCCTAAGCGCGAGAACAGTGATAAGCCTCAAAACATCTCTAGTTCGAGCACAGACAGGTTAGGTACCAGACCGGGAATTAGTGTTAAACCTGTGAATGCTCTTAAAAGAGATGCTTCTCACAGCGTGTCTCCGCCTAAACCTAAACGGCCTGAACACTTTAAAGATCAAATGCCGTCGAGGTTCATGACTCCCAGTAGGAATCATAGTCGTTATGAAATTGGTTCTACTTCAAGGAACAAAAGTCATATTGAGAATGGTTTGACTTCATGTACACAACGAGTTAACCAAGGGTCCTACAATAGTCGTAACCAAGGGCAACAATCCCAGGGTTATGTATCAGGGATGGTTGGAAATCAGTCAACTCATAGACCCAGGACCACTAATCATCAGCAAGCTGATGCTCCTTCAAAGGTGACCAAAGCTCCTAATGGAAAGGATGGTTACTTTAAAGAGCTACAGTTTGTAGATGATAAGGGACAAACCAAGACCGTAATGGCTTGGGTCTCTCTTAATAACTGATTGTGTACAACTTGTATGTGCAGGAGCAGACTGGGAACAACGATAATTGGTGGTATGTTGACAGTGGATGCTCTAGGCACATGACAGGAACCAGAAGTCTACTGACAGACTTCAGAGGTGGACTGAGACAAGGAGTACACTTCGCTGGTGATAAAGGAGGAGTCCTTACCGGGAAAGGAAAAGTTTCAAATGGAACTTTGACTCTTGAGGATGTGAGTTATGTTGAAGAACTGACGCACAACCTAGTGAGTGTTTCCCAAGTCTGTGATAAAGGTCACCCTGTTCTCTTCACTGAGAAAGAGGCCTTGATCCTGAAGCCGGGCTTTATTATTCCTGACAAATGGATACTGATGAAAGCTCCAAGGAAGAAGGACATTTATGCTATCAACATGAATGCTCCTATCACTTCAATGGAGTCTACTTGTCTGTTATCCAAGGCTTCAGAATCAGACTCTCTCCTATGGCATAGGAAAATGGTACACCTAAACTTTCGTAAAATGAACTATATAACAAAACATGGGTTAGTTCTAAGTGTACCACCGAAGAGTTTTGCATTTGAAGAGAAGTGTATATCCTGCTTGAAAGGAAAACAGCATAAGAAACCGCACAAGTCTAAGGCTGTAAACTCTATTTCCTCGCCATTTGAATTGCTACATATGGATCTCTACGACCCCATTAGCAAGAGGAGCATAGGTGGCAAATGGTACAGTTTGGTTGTCACAGACGATTTCTCTAGATTCTCTTGGGTATTCTTTTTGGGATCTAAGGATGAGACTCGTGGAATTCTTATGGAGTTCTTAGATCTAATAGAGAATATCTACATAACACGAGTTAAGAGAATTCGTAGTGACAATGGAACTGAGTTCAAGAATTCTACGTTGAATGTATATTGCTTGAGCAAAGGCATTCAACATCAATTCAGTGCACCATATGAACCTCAACAAAATGGTGTTGCTGAAAGGAAGAATAGAACTCTAATTGAAGCAGCAAGAACAATGCTTGCAGATTCAAGGCTTCCGATCATATTTTGGGCAGAAGCAGTGAATACAGCATGTCATGTTCTCAATCGGGTCCTTACGGTTAAAAAGCAGAACAAGACATGTTATGAGCTTTTGAACAATAAGAAACCGAACTTAAAAGGGTTTGCACCCTTTAGAGTTTCATGTACGTTGTTGAAAACAAGTCATCAACCTAGATTGGGGAGAAGGCTGACGAAGGATATTTCCTAGGTTATGTGCCTAACTCACCAAACAAACAGGTCTTCAACAAAACTTCGGGACATGTTGAAATAGTTTATAACATTGAAGTTATGAGCTATACACATGACTCGCATAAGGGATTGGATTGGCAATTTGACTACTCAGATCTCTTCAAGTGTTGGTGCATTTAGTGTGTCTGTCACTTGGTCTAAGTTTCGAGTTGTAATTATTTAGATCAACTACTGTTCAAGCGATATTGCCAATATCGCTCAAGCGATATTGCCAATATCGCTCAAGCGATATTGCCAATATCGCTCAAGCGATATTGTCAATATCGCTTAGTTACCTAAAATAGATAATTATATAAATAGTCGTTTAGGGTTTCAGATAAAGAGTTGCTGAAATTCGTATTTGTGCAGCCTGTGTTGTTTCTCCAGTCAATCATCTGTAAATCACAATTGGTTTGTTTGATCAAATATATTATTGTGATTACTTTGTTACTTTGTGTTATGAAACGTACTTTGATTTAGCTTTTGATTTCCGCGCTTAAGCTATTGATATTGATTCATTGTGAAAAGGCCTGTCCCTTTAACGGTCCTACAATTGGTATCAGAGCCATTTAATCATTGGATTATTTGGTTTGAATCAATATTCGTTTACGTTTAATTTATAAAAAAAAAAAAATTCTGTCCTTTTGAGTGTCTTTAAGTGTTAAACTAATCATTTAGTGCTTGTGTTTAAGTTTCTGGATCTTTGTTCGTTGGTTTCAATCCTAAAACTTGTTTTGATCTTCGAAACTTGTGTTTTTAGGGTTTACAGCCGTTTTAGCGACATTGGAACTCAATATCGCCATTAGGGTTTCTGCGACATTGAAAGCGACATTACTCATTAATTTGAGCGATATCATTAAGCGATATTAGTTCAATATCGCCTAATTGATTTTAGCGATATTAACCCAATATCGCCTGGTTGATTTGTGCGATATTACTGAAATATCGCCTGTGATATCGCCTGTTCTTGTTTGATTTTGACTTTTGCTTTAATTAGCGATATTATTAGCGATATCAACAATATCGCTCATTTATCTAATTGATTTAAGCGATATTGTCAATATTGCTTTAGAGTCTTAAATTAATTTCTCATTATTTTTCAAAAGCTAATCAAATTTAATACTTTCTAAGATGTCTACTTTGCAAGCAGTCAATGCAATGTTGAAACACAATGCAGAGGTTGGGTCAGCAAATAAACCTCCATTCTTTGCTCCCGGAATGGAGTACTCTGAATGGAGAGGTCGTTTTTTGTCGTTTGTTGCGTTTACTGATCCGGAAATGGAAATATCATTACTAGAGAGATATGTGAGACCAGTTGCAAGTGGAGAGCATGTTGGTATTCCTCCACCAAAGCCTATTCGTTCTATGTCTGTAGAGGAACGTAAGGCATGGGAATGTGAACGAAAGGCTCACTCGGCTATCACCATGGCCTTACCTGCTGATGCTATGAAGATGTTTAAACAACATGACATAGCTTATGATCTATGGAACGGGATAGCTGAACGATGTGGAGGTACCACTGAGTACAAACAGAGTAAACTGGAGCTCGTGAAGAAACAGTATGATCTGTTTGATATTTTGAAGAACGAGACTGTGAAGGATCTTTTCTGTAGATACTCACGTCTTGTCAATGAATTAACTGAAGGTGGTTATAAGTTCAGTACTATAGAGGTCAACAAGAAGTTGCTAAATGCTCTACCTCCTCATTGGGAAACAAGAGTTTTGATGATGGAGAATGATCCAGATGTTCTTGCTATGTCTCTGGATCAGCTTATTGGAAAATTGGAAACCTGTGCTTTAGACATTCAGAAGAAAAGCACACGGTCAGGCACTCTGGTATCTGACAATAGCAACTTTGGCTATGGAAGTACCGCACTTCTATCTGGGCCATCTACTTCTGGAACGAAAATGACTTATACTTCCGGAAATCAGTCAACTGGAACATTTTCGTCGTTTCCAACTCAGTCGTCGTCTTCAGCAACTGCTTCTCAAAATGAGCATGCAGTAATATTTAATGCTTTTCTCTCATCCTATGATGATTTTCTCTCTAAGAGAATTAGCTCGGTGGATCTTACCGATGAGGATTTTGCTCAAGTGGATCCCGATGAATTAGAAAGAGTGGATCTGCGTTGGAACATGGCCATGCTGACACGAAGGACTAAGACTTATCTAAGACGAACGGGTAAGAGATCTCTTGAAGATGTGTCTGACAAAACCAGCATGGGTTTTGACAAATCCAAGATCAGATGTTATAGGTGCCAAAATCTTGGGCACTTTGCTAGAGAATGTGAGAAGGCTAGACAACCACCTTCGGGTTTTACTAAGCCTTCTCCATATAAGAAGGACACCGAAGTAGCTAAGGCTGCTATTTTGTTAGAAGAGGAAGCTGCTTATGATTTTTCTGCCATGGATGATCAAGAAAACCTAGCTCTTATGGCGGGTATTCAAAATGAGGTAGAATGTGATTCCTTCTTCTGTGAAAACTGTCTAAAGTTAACTGGCAAAAACAACAGGCTCATTGTAGAAAATGATAGGTTAAATACAGATTTAACTAAACTCATTGAAGCAAACAACGTTTTGAAACAAAATGAAAAAGTCTTTGGAGTCAATCAGACAACTATGATTGAAGAAAAGAAAGAGTTAAAAGCTATGATTTATAATAAACAAGATGAAATTGATAGTTATCTTAAACTGATTGCTCATCTTAAAAAGGAACTTGCTGAAACTCAGGCTGACAATGTTGATTTAAAACGTAAGCTTGCTAATATATCAACTTCTAGTATGGTCTTTGCTGATATCCTGCAAAATCAGCGAACTGATACAAAGAGCAAGACAGGAATTGGTTATCACAATCAACCTCCTCCTTCAAATTTGAATCAGCCTATTCTCTGTCAGGATGAAATCAAAGACTATGTTCCTTCTGTTTTTAAAAAGGAAAATGATTCTGTTGTTAAACCAGTTAATGTTAACAGTGATAATCAGCCCAAATCTCTTAAGGCTGATGTTGAAAAATCTGTCACTGTTAAGGATGTTAATGGTAAGCGGACTGAACCGCTTAAAGTTGTGAGTTCAAAGAAGGCTAAACTTGTTAAGCCTAAAATTGAACAAATTAAGTTTATTTCTTCAACAAATGTTGAAGAAGTGGTTGAGGTTGAGGATGTAACTTATGAGGTTAATCAAAAGGTTAAAAAGAATAATTTTAAACCTGAAAACTTCATTTTTACTAATGAAGATAGAGATGCAATGTGTTCTAAAAGGAAATCAGTAATCCAGGAGAACTCTTATAATGATAAAGTTTTAATCAAAAATCATTCTCCAAAGATTACTTCAAAGGTAAAAGCTTTTACCCCAACATGTTCACATAAGTGCTCATGTGTAGTAAAGGTATCTGAGAGTAAACCTCGTACGGTTTCTTCTTCACCAAAACCACTATCTGTCTCGGATCGAACTTTTCAGGAGAGACGATCATGCTTCTACTGTAAGAAGCAAGGTCATCTCATTAATCAATGTCCATTGCTTGCAAAGAAATGGGCATCGCGAAATAATCCACAAAAATCCAGAGTTCGAACTGTTCAAAAATCAAAACAAACTGGATTATTTCAAAATGCTCAAATCTCTAAAGCTAATAACGTTACACCTACTAAATCTTTAATTAGAAAGGTTGACGTTAGCAAAAAGCAACCATTGGTCTCTCCAAAATTTTGGAAAGAAAAAGTTGTAGAAAATAAATCTTCAACTAATATTGTCACATCTTCAAAAGATAAAGATTTTATGAAAAACAAAATCTTAACTGATGTGATAATATTTGATGAGATTTCAGGAGTACCCAAGTCTATAAAGGCTTGGGTCTCCATTTCAAACTAACATTCTTTTTATTTGTGTTGTGACAGTCATCAGGTCAAAATAGCAAGTGGTACGTTGATAGTGGCTGTTCGCGACACATGACAGGCAATATCTCCCTTCTTTCTGATGTTAAACCTTTCAATGGGGGACATGTTGCCTTTGCTGGTGATTCTGGAGGTACCATTACAGGAGTTGGAACTCTTACAAATGGACTAGTGAGCTTTGAGGATGTAAATTTTGTCGAGGAGCTGAATCACAATTTGATAAGCGTCTCTCAAGTTTGCGACAAGAAGTTCACTGCTGCGTTTACAGATTTGGAATGTTTAATTTTGAAGCCGGGATTTGTGATTCCCGAGGAATGGATCTTGATTAGAGCACCGAGAGTGAAGAACTCTTACATTTTGGACATGAGGACAGTGGAAGCTGAGGAACACACCTGTCTTCTAACCAAGGCCTCTTCGAAGGATTCATTGTTGTGGCACAGGAGGATGGGTCATATTCATTTTAGGAAAATGAATTATCTGGTGAAACACAATCTTGTTGAAGGTATTCCTAAACAAACCTTTGCTTTGGAGGATGATTGTGTGTCCTGTTTAAAGGGTAAACAGCACAAAAAGCTTCACAAATCCAAACAAGTTAATTCCATTAAAGCACCTTTGGAATTACTTCATATGGATTTGTTTGGACCCGTTAGCACGAAGAGTATTGGGGGTAAGTCGTATTGTCTGGTCATAACAGATGATTACTCTCGCTTCTCATGGGTTTTCTTTTTGCGTACAAAGGATGAGACATCAGATCTTCTGACCTACTTTTTCGATCGTCTTGAGAACCTGTGCAGTTTGAAAATTAAAAGGATACGTAGTGACAATGGAACGGAATTCAAGAATAAATGTCTTGAACTATACTGTCTACGTAAAGGGATTGTTCATCAGTTTAGTGCAGCAAGAACTCCACAGCAAAATGGAGTTGCTGAGAGAAAGAATAGAACAATAATTGAAACTGCTCGCACTATGCTGTCGGATTCTCATCTGCCAATCACCTTCTGGGCAGAGGCAGTAAACACGGCATGTTATGTTCTCAACCGTGTACTGATGAACAAGAAAAGAAACAAAACTTGTTATGAGTTGTTTAATAACCGGAAACCAAACCTTAAATTTTTGGAACCTTTTGGATGTCCTTGCTCCATTATGATAACAAAGGATAAGGTTTCAAAATTCAGTGAAAAAGCGTTTGATGGCTTGTTTCTAGGTTTCTCGGTTAACTCTCCTAACAAGAGGGTCTTCAACAAGGATACTGGGAAGATTGAAGAACATTTTGAGGTAAAATGCTTAAAGTATACGGAATCTCCTAAAGGAAAAGGTCCGGATTGGTTGTTTGAATATGATCATTTGTTCAACTCATTCAACCTTCCTAAATTAGTTGAAGTGGACCAAGTTGTAACTCTTCTTCATGGGTTACATCTTAGTCCTGATAACTCTTCATATACACCTTCTTCCAGTGTGACTCCGGATACTATTCAACCTCACCAATCTTCTCCTTCGGCTGTTCCTGAGAGTTCTTCTGATAATCAACCGCCTGAAGCTTCTCCTGCTGGTGTTGATGATATGAACGCCTCTCTTCCTAATTTTGAAGAAGATCCTATCGCTCAAGAGGTTGAGCTAAACAATTTGGAAACAAACCTCACACCTGATCCAATACCCATCTCTCGGATTCACAAGAATCATCCTATTGAGAATATTATTGGAGATCTGGATTCAGGTATTAAGACAAGAAGTTCATCAGCAGTGATTGGAGATCTGGATGCAGATGTCTCCTCTGAAGATCCATCAAATTCTGATGATCTTGAGTGTTTAAAAGCTGATATTGAAGAATGCTTCTTATCCCAAATGGAGCCATCAAAGATCGATCAGGCTCTAAAAGATTCACATTGGGTTGCTGCTATGCAAGAGGAGTTGCAACAATTCGTGAAGCTAAAGGTTTGGGATTTAGTGCCACTTCCCAAAGGTGTACACCCAATTGGAACTCGTTGGGTGTTTCGTGTTAAGCGTGATGATAGGGGAGTGGTCATTCGCAATAAGGCTAGGCTTGTTGTGCAAGGGTATACACAACAAGAAGGTTTGGATTATGATGAAGTCTTTGCACCTGTTGCCAGGATGGAATCTATTCGTATATTCCTAGCCTACGCCACTTTTAAGGGGTTTCGCGTCTATCAGTTAGACGTAAAGAGTGCGTTCCTATATGGAAAGGTGGCTGAAGAAATATATGTTCGACAGCCTCCCGGTTTTGAAGATTCTAACCATCCAGACTTTGTGTGCAAGCTTGATAAGGCTCTTTATGGTCTTCATCAAGCTCCGCGTGCATGGTATGAAAGGTTGGCAACGCACCTTATTAAGAATGGATTTGAGCGTGGTACCATCGACAGCACTTTATTCATCAAGAGAACTGGCAAAAGTCAATTGCTAGTTCAAGTTTATGTGGATGACATAATCTTTGGTTCAACTGATGAATCATTATGTCGTCACTTTGAAGCGATTATGAAATCGGAATTCGAAATGAGTGCGATGGGGGAGTTGAAGTTCTTTCTTGGGGTTCAGGTTGATCAATCCTCAAAGGGAACCTACATTCATCAATCTAAGTATGTTAACGATATGTTAACACGATATGATTTGCATGATTGTAGAGAATATGGGACTCCTATTCCTATAAACCACAATCTTGGACCAGATGAAGATGAGGAACTTTGTGATGCAAAGTTATATCGGTCGATGATTGGATCTTTAATGTATCTTACTGCATCCCGACCTGATATAGTTTTTGCTGTCTCCTTATGTTCAAGATATCAGTCCAAACCCATGCTTTCACATCTGAAGGCGGTCAGACGGATTTTCGGATATCTCAAGAATAGACCTACTCTAGGTCTATGGTATCCAACAGAGAAGACATTTTCTCTCACAGCTTTCTCAGACAGTGATTATGGTGGCTGCAGTTTAGACAAGAAGTCTACGTCCGGAGGATGCCAGTTTCTAGGCTCACGTCTTGTTTCTTGGCAATGCAAGAAGCAGACTACAGTCTCAACTTCCACAGCGGAAGCTGAATATGTAGCAGCTGCTAGTTGTTGCTCACAAATTCTGTGGATACAACACCAACTTCGTGACTACGGTTTACTCTTAACCATGACTCCTTTATTTATTGATAATACTGCTGCTATCTGTATCATTAAAAATCCCGTACAACACTCTAAAACCAAACACATAGAGATTAGGTTTCATTTTATACGGGATTGCTTTGAAAAGCATTTGATAGACCTTGTTCAAATTGAAACTGAGAAACAAAATGCTGATCTGTTTACCAAGGCCTTCTCTAGAACTAGATTTGACCAACTGATTGACATGATTGGGTTGCGCTTCTTTCAGTACAAACTGTAAACTGTGACAAAACTTTTCTGTTGCTTATTTTTTTAATTCTGCATACAGCTGTTCATCTGGCAATAGCCACTCTTTATGTTTCTTAACATTAAAGAAAAGCATTATTGCAACATTTATAAAAGACGTTTAGTTGTGTCTGTAAACAACTAGGGAAATGATAGTACATTAGGAGACACTCTTCAATTGACAATATTACGTGTTATCCTTGATGTATCAGTAGGTTTTTCATGTATATGTTATACTTGTCCTTCTAGACATCAACCTACTTGCACGATGTATTGGTAGACATTATCATACTCATTCTTCATCATCTAAGAAATCTCTTAATCTGTGTATGATCTTTCGTGATGATCATCATATGATGTATGACAATGCGTCTTAATTCTTATGTGTCAGCTTGCCATGCTTCTATTAACTTGAGTTTGTATATGACAACATTTGGGGATTTATGCTGTCTGTTTCCTTTGTTGTACGTTTGTACAGACCTGGTCTCAGTCAGTATACTTTCAAAAACACTGCAAACTTAAGTCAAAAGTACTTTCAAATCTTATAAAATCAAAGATTGCTTACGCGGTCGCCAAATGGTTTGACCAAGTTTGGTTTTGCAAACACCTGAATCAAGTGTATGTCGCTTTGTTGTACGCAAGTACAGACCTGTCACCGCTGGCTTGATTCTTAAAAATGTTGAATTCAAATGCTTTCTCTAATCAATCGAAGTTTTGAGCATGACTGGATACTAAGGGTATATCTATGTGAGATTCACGGAGTTTTTATTCACTCTAATAATAACTGTTAACTTTGAGGTTTGAGTATGTTACATGTTTAAGTGGATTACCGATAATCGTCCTGTTCATGCTTGTCTCCTTGGCTAGTTAACAGTATGTGATAAATTTAAATTTGGATCTCTATACTGATAATCAAATTAACATTTTAAAATTGTTTTGCGAATTTGTCTTTCTAATATGATCCCTAATACGACATAATTTTATTTCGTCTTGTGTATTATTACTTTAAAAAAAAAAAAAAAAAAAAAAAAAAAAAAAAAAAAAAAAAAAAAGGTTTGAACAGTATGCTGTGTGTGTTATATTTAATTTTAAAAGTTTATTTAAATTTTATTTTTATCTTATTTTATTTTTGTCACAGATTACTGATTTTGTCTCTGTTTTTAGCGATATTGTTTTAATTTTAGCGATATTGTTTTAATTTTAGCGATATTGTTGATTTCTAGCGATATTGATGCATTTTAGCGATATTGTAATATCGCTGATTCAGATATTGTCTAGCGATATTGTCTAGCGATATTGCAATATCGCTGAAATTCTAATTTTATATAAACAAATATCTGTCACACTATTCGATACGTTTTCAAAATCATACGAGCGATATTGTGTGCGATATTGAGAGCGATTTTAGCGATATTGTAAATTTCATCGATTTCTCTTTCGGTTTCACTCCAAATCCAAATCAAACCGCTTTTCTGTGTTCGTCTGTGATTATTACATCAACTGGTATGTGCCCATTGCCTTTTTATTTTAATTTTAATACCATATTTGCTAAGTGTGTGTTCGGTTTACTGTGTTATTTGTATCTGCGTTTTATCTGTCGAATTAGGGTGTAAAAACTAGTATAACTTGTTCCCTGCATCTCATAGATACTCGTAGCATAGTTTGTTTGGTTTAGATCATCTTTTTTCTGTAAAAAAATTTGGATTCTGCCCGTTCGCTGATGTCATAGCGATATTGTGGGGCGATATTGTAATATCGCCCAAATTAGGGTTTTGATTTTAGCGATATTGGCCTCAATATCGCTTAAATTGGATTAATTTCCAAACTGTTAAATTTTAGCGATATCATGCAAATTTTTCTAATTTTAGCGATATTGTTCAGCGATATTGTGATATCGCTGAAATTGATTCGCGATATTGTGCAATATTGCTCCTTGTGGATTAATTTCCAATATCGCCGATTTCAATCAGACTTTGTCAATTTTGTCTGATTTAAGCGATATTGCATTCAATATCGCATAAATCAATTTATGCGATATCAGTGTCAATATCGCCTAAATCAGAAAGGGCTTATTGGACCTGGCCTAAACTTTTGCTGAACTATTCCAGTTTTCAGGTCTAATTGAATTTGTGGCCTGTTCTCGATCCGATTACTCACTGCTTTTGAGTTTTTTTTTTTTTTATTGACTTGTTTTGCAGACATGGAAGATTTCGCCCAGTTTGATCTCAAGTGTGACGTTCGTCACAATATTACTGCTTTTCTAGACGGATCCAAAGACTCTGCTGAGCCTTTTCGGCCTATGATCGCATTTCTACGAAGGTCACGTATATTTACGGCTATTTCGGCTTCCACGACCATATACAGAGACCATATCGGTCAATTTTGGCGGAATGCTGCTGTGAACAGCGATTTGGACTATACAAGACTGATTTCGACGGTCCACGGACGTCAAATCATTATTTCAGAACAGTTGATTCGTGATGTTCTTCAGTTTGAGGATCATCCCGATATGTTGATCCAGTTCTCGCACGAATTTATTGTGGGTGCAATGGATCGTATGGGATATGCTGGTCCACATTCGGATCAGTATCGCAAGGGAAATCTGACGCGTGTCTGGAGGTGGCTTATGCACATTTTTATCTTGTGCCTCTCCAATCGCAAAGCTGGGTACGATGGTGCTAGCTTTCGCACGGTCTCTGCAATGCTCGCCCTAATCTACAACAAACCATATAATTATTCGGGCTATATCTTCAGGTCTATGGTTGATAATGCTAAACTAGGGGATAACAGATGGTATATGTATCCCCGATTTTTACAACTGATCATCAACCATGAGCTTCCGGGATTGGCGACTGATGCCACCCGCATATACAGGCAGACTCCGATGTCCAATCGGATATTTGGGGTCATGAGCTCTAATGGAAAGGGGGTTCCAATTCCCCCTGATACGCCTTTGTTCGGTCATATTCTTGACCCGAACTATCAACCACCGGCCAACGACGGATACTTAGATCCGGTGGTTCGTCAACCTGAATTCTCTGATGAAAATCTTGCAGACGTCCCTGTACAAGCTACAGAAGACCCTCTTGAGGGTGTTTATGTAAGTGTCACATCACAAGGTGACTTACATCGATTACATGTCCACGGGGACACATCTGAAGGGTCGTCTGACTCTACGTCTTCTGGTCCTCCTGGTGGCATAACCGAGAGTGACTCTGAGGGTTTGGTCCCGCCTCCTCACGAAGTTGAACGTCTGAGGCGGATCAATCCTCAACGATATTTGAGGATTCAGAGACGTGTCGCTGAAGGGAGGCAGCATATTCCTCTTAAAGATAAAAGAGTGAGACCTGATGCTGAAACAGAGTATGTGCCTCCTCCTCCCAAGAAGTCGAAGATTGCTCGGGAAATTGCTGCATCCTCAAGGCCACAGGATACACCGAGGGTAGACATTCCGGTTCAACCACTCCCCTTGGTTATCCAAGAACTGATACAAAGGTTGGATACCATGCAACATACCCTGGATGCTCAAGCTGCCGTCATCCAAGTTCAAGCTACAAGAGTTGAAGCTGTTGAAAAAGAAAATGCGGAGCTTAGGTCTAGGGTTGTTCTTTTGGAGTCACAAGTGGTCGTTTCAGGGGAGATAGGTGATAGGGAAAGACCAAATGTAACTCCCCCTGAAATAGAAAATGTAAATGTTGAATCAAGTAATGAAACGGCACCACGTTTAGATTATTTCTCGTTTGAGGAAATACCTGGACAACCAAGACCACTGGCTGTTGACTATTCGGATGCAGATTTGACTTATCTTGCACGAATGGTCAACAGATCTGAGTTTCAAAGGGAGGATACACCAGAAGCAGATTCAGATTGTGAGACTGAAGATGAAGCTTTCGATGAAGATGAATTTTATTATGGTGCTCCCATTGTTGAGTCTGATTCATCCGAAGAAGAAGATGATGAATCAACTGATGACTGGACGGAACCTCAGGCTGAAATGCCTGAATCTCCAAAGGTTCCTGAAACCGCTGAAGAAAGATCGGCTCGTCTGGCTTCCTGGTGGCCACAAGGAAAAGAAAAGATTGCACCTGTCACGTGCAAGTCTTATAAGGTTAGGGGAAGATATAAAGGATTAATCAAGAGCTGGAAGGTTCTGGACTCGAGGTTCGCAATCAAGAGAACCGATGGCGTTCAGTATTTCAAGTTCTCATTCAAGAAACTGAGCTCCCTGCCTAAAGGAGAACTAAATAGGATTGCTCAGTTACAGCTGATAAATCCAGACAGAAATACTCGAGCAGACTTCATCCAGAGTACAATTCAAAGAGAAATCCGTACTAAGAGATACAGTTTTATAAAGCCGACGTTGGGTAAACGAATCTATTACAAGAACCGGCTAGATCCTGCTACAAATCAGCCTTTAATCAGAATGCGCTATCCTAAAGCTGATTGTGTAAAGAGGATCGTTCTGGAATCAATTCCCCTAAATTTTCTAAGAAGATTTCACTATTGGGAATTTGACAGCCAGACTGGAGAAGCTGTACTGGTATTTGTGCCAGAAAGTGTTGAACCTGAGAAGGCTTCTCTCTATGGGTTGAAAAAGACGCAGTTTAGAGTTTTTGATCCTATGAGCTTGATAAATCTATCAAAGGAGGATATGAGGAAGCTGTTCGACAACAAGATAAGGTATTACAGAGGTAATCCGACGAATGAAAAGCTTGCTCAACAATTCCAAAGAATTGTCGATATCTGCGTCACCCATGGAATCCACGCGGGTGGAAAATTTCCCGCTGGATGGGTTTGAAGACTGAAACCTTTTGAAGACCAAGCTGAAGACACGGGGGAGTTTGTTGGTGCATTTAGTGTGTCTGTCACTTGGTCTAAGTTTCGAGTTGTAATTATTTAGATCAACTACTGTTCAAGCGATATTGCCAATATCGCTCAAGCGATATTGCCAATATCGCTCAAGCGATATTGCCAATATCGCTCAAGCGATATTGTCAATATCGCTTAGTTACCTAAAATAGATAATTATATAAATAGTCGTTTAGGGTTTCAGATAAAGAGTTGCTGAAATTCGTATTTGTGCAGCCTGTGTTGTTTCTCCAGTCAATCATCTGTAAATCACAATTGGTTTGTTTGATCAAATATATTATTGTGATTACTTTGTTACTTTGTGTTATGAAACGTACTTTGATTTAGCTTTTGATTTCCGCGCTTAAGCTATTGATATTGATTCATTGTGAAAAGGCCTGTCCCTTTAACGGTCCTACATCAAGTCATTCAAAGTCCCTCTCAGTGACTATGTCAGTAATTCAGATATTCCTGAGCATTTATTGTCGGGAGATGAGGATCCTACTCCTTCTCCAACATCGAACGCTCAAACGTCTGATGTTAGGACTATTGTCGATACTGATGTGGTCTCTCCTTTTGAGTCACAACAACCTCAAGATGATATACCTCAAGAGTGTGAAGATCCTGAAATTGCTTCTCAAAGGATTGTGGATGATATTCTCACTCCTCTGAGACAATTAAGGATATCAACTACTAATGATGGTATACCACCTTTGGAGGAAATTGGTGCTAACTTACAAGATGATATTCCAGTCGAACCTGTTACTTCAACAAGATTGAATAAGAATCATCCGATTGATAATATCATTGATGATCCAAATTCTCCTGTTCTGACTCGGAATCAAACTAAAGCTAGTACATCCACTCACTCAAGCTTGTATGCTGAAATGAACGAGACAGGGATTTCAAATCTATGTCTATATTCATGCTTTATCTCACAAATTGAACCTAAGAATGTTCAGATAGCTTTGAAGGAAAATTCATGGGTCGAGGCAATGCAGGAAGAATTGTCTCAGTTCACAAAATTGCAAGTTTGGGAGTTGGTTGATCTACCCGTTGGAGAATATCCAATTGAAACTAGATGGGTATTTAAGTGCAAGAAAGACAATCGGGGAATCGTGATTCGCAATAAAGCTCGTCTAGTTGTCCAAGGTTTCAATCAACAAGAGGGGATTGACTACAATGAAATGTTTGCACCTGTGGCTAGGCTTGAAGCAATTAGGTTATTCTTGGCATTTGCAGCTTCAAAGAAAATGAAAGTTTTTCAGCTGGATGTTAAGAGTGCCTTTTTGTATGGAAAAGTCAATGAAACGGTGTATGTTTCTCAACCACCGGGATTTACTGATCCAAAGTATCCAGATAGAATATATCGTCTTGATAAGGCTCTATATGGATTACATCAAGCACCGAGAGCGTGGTATGAAACATTATCTACTTATCTTCTTGAAAATGATTTTACAAGAGGAAGAATAGATAGTACACTCTTTGTCAAATGGAAAAAGAGAGACTTTCTACTTGTTCAAGTATATCTTGACGATATCATCTTTGGGTCATCTAACGAAAAGATGTGTAGTGAATTTGAACAAGTTATAAAGAACAAGTTTGAGATGTCTGCTATGGGTGAATTGACATTTTTCTTAGGATTGCAAGTCGATCAAAAGAAAGATGAATATTTCATTCATCAGACTAAGTATACTAATGAGCTTCTAGAACGATTTAAGATGGAAGAATCTAGAATTTTTCATACTCCTATTCCGGAAGCTCATGGTATTGGTCCAGATACATCGAGTGATAGAGACGTGGATCCTACTCTTTATAGGGCCATGATTGGATCACTAATGTATCTTACATCATCGAGGCCTGATATAATGTTTGCAGTATGTGTCTGCACAAGATATCAAGCCACTCCTAAAGAATCTCACATGCAAGCTGTAAAACGAATTCTTCGTTACCTCAAAGGGAAGCCTAAGCTGGGACTTTGGTATCCAACTGATAGAGACTTGGATTTTGTGGCTTACACTGATTCTGATTACGGAGGATGCAATCAGAATAGAAAGTCTACAACCGGTGGATGTCAATTCCTATGAGGTAGACTAGTTTCTTGGCAGTGCAAGAAGCAAACCTCAGTCGCCATTTCTACATGTGAAGCTGAGTATGTTGCAGCTGGCAGTTGTTGTTCTCAAGTTCTGTGGATACAACAGCAACTGCTTGATTATGGGTTGAGTATAACAAATACTCATATGATGATTGATAATGAATCAACGATCTCTATAACCAATAATCCTGTCAAGCACAGTAAAACTAAACACATTGATATTCGACATCACTTTATTAGAGACTGTGATGAGAAGAACCTGATAAAGTTAGCTAAGGTTCCATCCGTGGACAATTTAGCAGACTTATACACCAAAGCGTTCGATAGAGCTCGATTCGAGAAATTGGTGTTGATACATCTTAGTGTGTCTGTCAGTTGGTCGAGTCTGTAATGTGTTAGTAAATGTAATTGACTTAGTTAAATTTACATTTTCTGTGTTATGCGACACAAGGCTTGTGTCGCATTAGTTGTAGTTGCGACATAGTTCTTATGTCGCAATAATGATCTCTGCGACACAAGGCTTGTGTCGCATAAGTCGGCCAGTTTGTTTAGTATAAATACCCAAATGTTAGGGTTTTAGAAAAAGACTTTTTGGGGGATTTTACACACACTTATTCTCTGTTTTTGGCTGCTGTATTTTCTTGAGAATATTTGATAAAGAAATATAAAGTATTATTATTGATTTGTTCTTCATTGTTTTAAGCTTTATATTCTATTCGTGTAATTATCTCCATTGAGCGATTTGATTAAAAGATCATCCTAAGGGATCTACAATTGGTATCAGAGCCATAATCTAAGGATTTTGGTGGTATCAAATCGTTTAGGTAAGTTTTTAATACATATTATGATTATTTAACATCTATTTTGGTGTTTGATTTTCATTATAAGTGTTTTGGAGCTAAAAATTGGAGTATTTAAGCCTAAAATTTGAAGGTTTTACGAAGTTTTTCGTTAAAAACTATTAGGTTTCGAAATTTTTCGATTTTGAGGTATTTGGGATCTGACAGCGCCGTTTTGCGACACAAGTTGCGACACAAGCTTGCGACACAATTTAGTGTCGCTATAGGGTTTTAGCGACCTTAATATTTGTGACATCAATCTTTGCGACATAAAGTTGCGACATAGCCTGCGACACAACTCTAGTAAAAAGGCGGGAAAATTCTAAAATTATCAAAATTCGAATTTGAGCTTCCCGTTGACTAATTCTAGTTTGAGAAAGTTTTCATTTTACTCAGGCGAAATTCAAAAAAATTTGGAGGGAAAATGTACTCGCAATATCCAGCGTTTTTGAAGGCTTTGTTATATAACGACTATGCTAGCTGGCAGGAGAAGTTTCAAGAATATATTGAATACATTGATTCAGATTTGTGGACTTCTATTACCGAGAAATATGAGGGATCAACTATTATCAGTCAAATGTCAGATGCAGAACGAAAATCTTTTGACAACGACAAGAAAACACGTGAAACAATTATCATGTGTGTACCAAAAGATGAGGCACAATATATTCCACTTTACAAATATAAAGATACATCTTATGAATTGTGGAGATCACTTGAGCAAACCTACGGAGGACAAGATAAACAGCAAATTGAAAAAGATCCAAGCGTTGAATTGTAGGATTTGAGAGTTAAAATTTCAAATCAACAAATTGAAATCGATAGTTACAAGACTGAAATCAATTTACTTCTCAAAGAAAAGGCTGAAGCTCAAAGTGAAATTTTAACCTATCAATGCAAGCTCTCAAGTTTTGAAGCATCTTCCTTGAGGTTGGATCAGCTGATTCATTCTCAGAAAAAGGATACGAAATCCAAAGCTGGTATCGGATATACATCAATACCGGTCAAGGATGAGTTTATTGAAATTGTTCATGAAGTAGAAGAATGTGATGTACCAACACAACAGATTAACAAATCTGATGTTAAGCCTGAAAATCACATCATTACTAATGAGTATATTGTGGCTTCTAAACAAGGGAAATCTAAACGCGATGCAAGAAGTGATAAGTTGAATAAATGCTCAGACAAAGGGATAAATGAGAAGTTGATAAAGAAGGAAGAAGAGATTAAAGCTTTCCAACTTCAAATACTTCACATGGAAACTGAACGTGAAGAAATGCATTCAAAAATTGTTGAACTTGAAAACCGGATTTTAAAATTTGAGCATCTAACCAAACCTCAACTCTCTCACTCAACTGAACAACAAGTCAAGGTGACTAAGAAGATTTACCCGACTAAATCTTCCAAACCATGTCCAAATGTGGTTTGTGCAAAAAAGATTTCACAGTTTACTAATTATTCTTTGCAAAAGAATAAGAAGTATTTTGAGAAATCACAATCAACTAGAGTATTTGATCATCAAAAGGTTGATTGTTGTGATTCCGTAGCCTTTGAACAAATCAAAAGATCGGTTTAAAGATCTCAAAAGCCAACAAACGTATTGAAACCGACACAATCGGAATCTGGTGAAACAAGATCTTTTATATATTCAAGAAAGAAAATGTTTGATCTTGCACCATCTCGTCGTATGGTGGTACAAATGCAAAGAGATTTTGTTCCTTTCTCCCCAAGAATGGTTCTACCAACAATGGTTCCACGAAAAGTTATTAGATATGAAACATCATGTTTCAATTTCAGGTGGAACTCAATGTCTTTGGATTATATCGATGCCACTTACAAATGGCTTTCGAAAAAGAAGAGTCCTATTGGCAGCGTGCTCAAATGGGTTCCTAAAGTTGTCGCTTGAAGAAAAGACAACAATTGATTCTGCTGTTCAGGGGGGGGGGGTAATTATTAAATTTTGGTGAACAATCAGATTCTTGATTCTTGAGGAAATTGTTTGATAATCCAATTCACTTTAACGAAAGAAATGCTGTGAATAAGAAGATTGCATTTCAATTTCAGCGGATTGTCAACGTTTGTGTAACACATGGAATACATGCTGGCGGTGTATTTCCAACAGGCTGGATTTGATTGAAGATTTTGAAGACCAAGCTGAAGACATGGGGGAGTTTGTTGATGCATCTTAGTGTGTCTGTCAGTTGGTCAAGTCTGTAATGTGTTTGTTAATGTAATTGAGTTAGTTAGAATTACATTTTCTGTGTTATGAGACACAAGCCTTGTGTCGCATTAGGTGTGTCTGCGACATAGTGTTATACTCCACTCGTTACTGAAAATGTTCCTGATCCTACAAATGATGAGGAACAAATGTTAGAGTATTCTGATCAATCACCCGTATCTGAATTTGAACCATTACCTGCATCTGACCTTGAAGATTTACCTGCACTTCAACTCGAACTTGAAGCTGACTCTACAAACCTTGATTCTATCATCGTTCCGGCTGCAATTCCGAGTTCTCGGATCAATGTGTCACATCCAGTTGATGCCATTCTTGGTGATTTAAACAAAGGTGTTTTAACGAGACGATAGATTGTTGCTGCTGAACAATCTGTGTTGACGTCGTCTCCTGTTACCGACACTGATCCTGTTTGTCTTGCTTCGGAAACTGAAGAATGCTTTCTCTCACAAGTAGAACCGAAGAAGACAGCTGATGCGTTGAAGGATCCATACTGGGTTGAGGCTATGCAGGAAGAGCTTCAACAATTCAAAAAGCTGCAAGTATGGACTTTGGTGCCTTTACCCAAGGGTGTTCATCCAATTGGCACTCGTTGGGTATATATCGTGTGAAGAAGGATGATCGGGGCGTGGTAATTCGCAACAAAGCACGTCTAGTGGTCCAAGGCTTCACTCAAATTGAAGGTTTGGACTACGATGAAGTATTTGCCCCGGTTGCTCGTTTGGAATCCATCCGCATTTTCCAGGCGTACGATTCATTCAAAGGATTTCGGGTTTACCAACTTGACGTTAAGAGTGCATTTCTATATGGTCAAGTGGTTGAAGAGGTCTATGTCAAACAGCCGCCTGGTTTTGAAGACTCTGTTCATCCGAACTACGTCTGCAAGCTGGACAAGGCGTTGTATGGTCTTCATCAAGCTCCTAGAGCTTGGTATGAGCGGCTTGCGACTCATCTTCTGAAGAATGGTTTTGTACGAGGAACGATCGACAGTACTCTCTTCATCAAGCATGCAGGGGAGGACTTGTTATTAGTACAGGTTTATGGGGATGACATCATCTTTGGTTCCACCAAGGATGAACTGTGTCGCGACTTCGAGCGGATCATGAAGTCAGAATTTGAAATGAGTGCAATGGGGGAGCTGAACTTTTTCTTAGGCGTACAAGTCGAACAGTCTGCTAAAGGGATTTACATTCATCAGTCCAAGTACGTCAATGATATGCTTACGCGGTATAACTTGACTGACAGTAAATCCTATGGGACGCCTTTAGAGCTGAATCATCACCTTGGTCCAGCGGAAGATGAAGAGGACTGTCCGGAAAAAGATTATCGATCTATGATTGGTTCTCTGATGTATCTCACTGCATCGCGTCCGGACATTGTCTTTGCAGTCTCTCTCTGTTCCAGGTATCAGGCTAGACCGAAGGTGTCTCACATGAAGGCAGTTACGCGAATCTTCGGTTATCTCAAATGTAGACCAACTCTTGGTCTATGGTATTCTAATGAGAAAACCTTCGCGCTCACTGCTTACTCGGACTCGGATTATGGGGGATGCAATATGGATAAGAAGTCCACTTCTGGTGGATGTTAGTTTCTTGGACCACGGCTTGTATCATGGCAGTGCAAAAAGCAAACGACTGTTTCTACCTCAACCGCAGAGGCTGAATACATTGCTGCTGCCAGTTGCTGTTCCCAGGTTCTTTGGATACAACACCAGTTGCGCGATTACGGTTTACTCTTAACTATGACTCCTATTCATATAGATAATACTGCTGCTATATGTATTACACGTAATCCTGTCCAACATTCTAAACCAAAGACATTGAAATTAGGTTTCATTTCATTCGTGATTGCTATGAGAAACACCTAATTGATCTGGTCCAAATAGATACCCTTAAGTAGAATGCCGACCTGTTCACCAAAGCCTTTTCCCGTGCTCGTTTTGATGAGCTAGTCAACATGATAGGGTTACGTTTCTTTCCCATTCAAAAGTAATATTTGTGACCTTACTATGTTATGTTCTGATGCTTATTGTTTAAAAAAAAAAAAAAAAAAAAAAAGGTAAGTAATGCAATAACCAATCTTTGTGCTTACTAGCATTAAAGAAAAGCAACGTTGCAAATGTGCAAAAGACGTTCAGTTGTGTCTGTAAACAACTAGGGAGATGATAGTACATTAGGAGACACCCCTCAAACGTCAATCTTAAGTTTTATCCTCGATGTATCAGTAGGTTTATCTCGTATCTGTTATACATGTCCTTACAAACATTTGTATCATTGCACGATGTATTGGTAGGCATTCTCATACTTTTCTTTGAGCATCTAAGAAATCCTTTAATCTGTGTTTATTTTTTTGTGATGACCAACATATGATGTATGACAGTGTCTTAATTCCTATGTATCAGTTTGCCATGCTTTTATTAACCTAAGCTTGTATCTGACAACATTTGGGGATTTATGTTGTCTGTTTCCTTTGTTGTATGTCCTTACAGACCTGGTTTCAGTCAGCATACATTCAAACACTAAGCAAACAAAAGTCAAAGAACTTTAAAGTCTTATAAAATCAAAGATACCTAACAAGGTCGTCAAATAGTTTGACCAAGTCTGGTTTTGCTTACACATGAATCAAGTTTAAGTCGCTTTGCTGTACGTAAGTACAGACCTGTCACCGCTGGCTTGATTCTTAAAAATGTTGAATTCAAATACTTTCTCTAACCAATCGAAGTCTTGGGCATGTCTTGATACTAGGAGTATATCTGTGTGGGATTCACAGAGACATACTCACTCTCACAATAACTGCTAAAGCTTGAAGTTGAGTGTTACATGTTTAAGTGGACAAACAATACCGATAATCGTCTTGTTACAGATTGCTTCTCAGGCTTGTTAACTTTGCTTGATAAATTTAAATTTGGACAACTATACTGATAATCGAATTAAAATTTGACATTGTCTTGCGTGTCTGTCTTTCTAATATGATCCCTAAATAGACACCTCTCAAAACGTTCTTTTATGTTATTTTATTATTATATATCTGTTTCTGTTCAATTTCTTTTCTAAGTGTCACAAATAAAAATTAAAATTTAACCCTTGATTGACTTCTGCGACACAAGGCTTGTGTCGCATATTTGTGTTGACCATCCGGCGACACAAGGCTTGTGTCGCACCCTTGTGTTGCTCATTGTGTCCCGGGTATAAATACCCTCGTGTCGCTGTAATTAGTTTCTAATTATCAGCGACACAAAATTTGAAAACTTGCGACACAAGTGGATCCCTTGCGACACAACAGCCCGACCTCATTTTTTCGATTTTTTTTCGTGCTTTTCTGTGGATTTCCTTCCGATTCAACGCCTATTTCCTGTTCTACTTACTCATATGCATCCAGAGGTACCATTATTATTAGCTATGACTTCGTATTTATGATAACATTTGGATTTCAAGTTTCGGTTTTAGGTTTTAATACTGTTTGTCGAAATTACGTAACTTTTGGTGTTAAATAGCGAATAAAATTTGTGTTATTGTGTTCCTGTTATACTGGTGCACCCTCGGGGTCGATTAAAACACAAAAACCCCAAAATTTTATCTCTGAAAAATCTGGGTTTCATCGTGTTCATCTTTGCGACATAACCTGCGACACAACTGTTGTGTCGCAGGATGTGCCAGTGTTTATGTCGCTGACTATATGCGACACAATTGTTATGTCGCCGTCTTATGTCGCTGACATGTTGTGCGACACAATTTCTATGTCGCTGCGTTATGTCGCTGATCTATTGTGCCACATAACTCCACTCGTTATGTCGCTGTGTTATCTTGCGACACAAGTCTTGTGTCGCAGTACATTTTTAATTAAAAAATGTCAATCTTTAAAAAGGTATTTATGTCTAACGGCTTCCAAGTTTACTTTGTTCTTACAGCTATGGCAGATATTAACGTAAACGCTTATTTCCGGGAACCGAGACATAATGTCACGACTTTTCTTGATGACGAGAAAGAATCGGCGGCGCCGTATCGCCCGATGATCGAATTTCTTCGCCGTTCAAGAATACATAATGCAATCACGGCCACCACAACTATTTACCGTGATCATGTTACGGCTTTCTAGACAAATGCTGCTATTAACTCGGATCTCCCGTTTACCCGGATCATCTCTCGGGTTCACGATCGCGAGATCATTCTATCTGAGCAGATCATTCGGGAGTTCTTTCAGTTTCCGGATGATTCGGAAATGCCGGTGACTTTTGCCAACTCTTTTATCGCCGGTGGCATGATTCGGATGGGTTATCGGGGTGTTCCCCGCGATCAATACCGCAAGGCTTTTCTCACAAAGGTCTGGCGGTATCTTATGCATATCATGATTGTGTGCCTATCTGGGCGTAAGGCTGGTTTCGATGGCATCAGCCATTCTACTGCATCAGCCATGCTGACATTGGTCTACAACAAACCCTACAATTTCTCGGGTTATATTTTTCGGATTATGGTCAACCACGCCCAGGCTGGGGAGGGACAGTGGGCTTTATACCCACGTTTTGTCCAATTATTGATAAATCATTTGCTCCCCGGTTTACCGGTGGCTCCGCAACACCAATTTCGCCAAACACCGATGAATACCCGAATTTTCGTGGTTTCCGGTCATTATGCACGGGGCGCACTGGTCCCGCCCGATGTGCCGTTGTTTGGCCATATTATAAATGAGGCCTATGTGCCTCCGGAGGGTGATAACTTTGACGATCCGGCTCCTGTTCCAAGGCCGCTTTCACCACCTCCTCAGGCACCTGTTCAACAACAAGCACCTCTCCAGCAACCACCACCTCCTCAACAACAACAACAGGCTGTCAATCCCGATCCTCAATTTGATGATATTTTTAGGGATATTGATGAGTTATGCCCCTCTCCACACAGGTCGCAGGGCAAACGCCAACTTGAGGATGTGACTTACTATGTTTCTAAGGACCTGCCCACTACAAGTCGTCCTCGTACTTCTTCAACTGCAGGGCCTTCAGAGTTGCAGACTCCAGTGCAACCTCATCCGGATATTCTCAAGCAACTTTTGGAACGGATCGAGGCAATGCGAAGACTGTGGACGATCAAGCTTCTATCATTCAGTCTCAAGCTGCACTGATTGAGAGTCAAACCTCCCGGATTACTGATTTAGAGGTTAAGTTTAGGGAGTTTGAGACCCGGTCACTTGGTCCGGGGGAGTCTGTTCCCTCTGGTCCATCAATAGAACCAAGTGGACCGGGGTCGGAGTCTGTAAACGAAGATGTACTTATTGAACATAATAATGAAATGCCTACTTTAGAGTACTTCCTTGTGCACCACACTCCAGGCCAGCCGAGACCATTGGCTGTCGATTATTCTTGTGCAGACCTCTCATTTATACAACGCATGATAAATGAAGTCAATTCTGATGATGAAAATGAAAATTTTGAGGAAATTGATGATGTTGATGTGGAAGAGGAAGGATTGAATGATGATGAGTTCTATGATAATGCTCCGATAATTGAATCAGATTCCTCTGAAGATGAAACTGAAAATGCATCTGAGACTCAAGATGAAGAAACATCTGAGGCTCCTGCTCTTGAATCTGAAGTTATCGAAACTAGAGCTGAGAGACTCGCAAAATGGTGGCCACACGGAAAAGATGGAAAGCAAGTGCCGGTTACCTGCAAATCGTACAAAGTCAGTGGAGCGTATACTGGATTAATCAAGAGTTGGAAGATATCGAACGGGTTGTTTATGATCAAGAGGTTAGATGGTATCCAATATTTCAAAAGATCATTCACCAAGCTGAGCACACTGCCAAAATGAGAAGTTAATCGTCTTGCTCAGCTCTCTTTGATTAACCCGTCAAATGATGATCGTGCCAACTTCATTCTGACTACTCTACAAAGGGAGATTCGTAACAAAAGGTACAAGTTTATCAAACCGACGTTGGGAACCAGAATTATCTATAAGAAACGGTTAGATCCAGTCACCAATCAGCCTTTGATCAAAATGCGTTATCCTCCGGCTGATTGTTTGAAGAAGATTCCTCTGGAAACAGTTCCCCTGGACTTTCTAAGAAGATTTCACTACTAGGAATTGGATGCTCACACCGGTGAGGCAGTTCTTGTATTTGTGCCTGAGACAGAGCAACCAGAGAAGAGCTCGTTGTATAATTTGAAGAAAACTCAATTTCGAGTATTTGATCCAATGAGCTTGATAAATTTCTCAGAGAAAGATTTGAGAAAGCTGTTTGACAATCCGATTCGCTTTAATGAGAGAAATGCAGTGAATAAGAAGATCGCATTTCAATTTCAAAGGATTGTCAACGTCTTTGTAACACATGGAATACACGCTGGCGGTGTATTACCAGCAGGCTGGGTTTGATTGAAGATTTTGAAGACCAAGCTGAAGACACGGGGGTTGGTGTTGATACATCTTAGTGTGTCTGTCAGTTGGTCGAGTCTGTAATGTGTTAGTAAATGTAATTGACTTAGTTAAATTTACATTTTCTGTGTTATGCGACACAAGGCTTGTGTCGCATTAGTTGTAGTTGCGACATAGTTCTTATGTCGCAATAGTGATCTCTGCGACACAAGGCTTGTGTCGCATAAGTCGGCCAGTTTGTTTAGTATAAATACCCAAATGTTAGGGTTTTAGAAAATGACTTTTTGGGGGATTTTACACACACTTATTCTCTGTTTTTGGCTGCTGTATTTTCTTGAGAAAATTTGATAAAGAAATATAAAGTATTATTATTGATTTGTTCTTCATTGTTTTAAGCTTTATATTCTATTCGTGTAATTATCTCCATTGAGCGATTTGATTAAAAGATCATCCTAGGGATCTACAATTGGTGCAACTAAATGGAATGAGAAATCCAGAGGATTAGTCTTCCATAGAGTTATTCTGTAATAATTAGCTATTCTTATTTATTAGTTGTTTATGTTTATTAAAAAAATAAAGAAAAAAGAAAAGAGGGGGGTTAGGCGTATGGCATTCATTTGCTTGTTACCTAAGGGGAATCGCCTCCGATAAGGGTTAAGTCTTTATCAACTGGGAAATGATAGTAAATTAGAGGAATCGACTTAATAATTGTAGGCAAAAGTCTTGAGTTAGATGTGTTAGTAGATTCTAGTAAGTTACATCATTTCTACATCTCTTAAACCAGGCCTTTACTTATTTTTATTTCTAGTATACACATCTCTCCACACGTTATAATCTGCTTGAAAACTTTAGATCAAGACAGCTTCATTATATGATGTACTGGTAGGCAAATTCCGCTATGATTTCAGAGCATATAATAAGCTATAAATCTTCTGTGTGTTATCTCGTGTGATTTGCTATATGACGTATGACATAAGTCTTAATTGATGAAGGACAGTCTGACCATACACTGTTATCAAGAATCTATGAAAATATGTTAAGACAAATAATAAGAATTATGGCTATTAGTAAAACTACTGATGTCTTTATTGTACTAAGTACAGACCTGACTCCTTTAGTTTTGTCAATGGTTTCAAGCTTTTTTTGTCTATACTAAGGGATCTTATGGTGTACTAAGTACAGATCTAGAACCACTAGTATCTACAAAACGGATTTGATGTTTGTCACATTTTATATTCACTCAAGGGTATGTCATATGCTTCGAAAAGAACATCATTTAGTGACCTCTATTTAGTGTTGTGTGTTCTACTTGATCTCTCAGTATGTCATATTTTGGATCACATTAGGTAATACACATACAAACAATAAAAGTTCGCTTGGAAATCAGTGTAGACTTTGTTTATATGGATTATAAAACCGGTAATCGTCTTGAACTGTTTGTGATAATTAATCACTTCATTTGATAAATATGTTATATTCTGTGGAGATAGGTAACCAAGTTATACTTTTATAAATAATAAGTTGATAAATGGTTAAGTTGTGAGATTTTGTGTAACTTATTGTGAATTTCATGAGGTATGAATACTAACAATCTTCTCAGAATTTTTCCTCATCAATTGGTTCAGCTGTTTCCTTCTAATATGATCCCGCTGTCGATAATTTCTTAACGCCCTCGATTTGGATGTATTTTATTATATTTCATTTTTCGTCTATTTGTTTCATTAAATACAAGGGTACTTGATACCAATGTTTATTATGAATCGTTGTCGTTTTATTTATTTTATCCTATCTTATTTTATGCATTTATTCGCTTTTGCTGATTTAATGTATTACAAACAAGTGAAAAATACTATTATTTTAGACTTGTGTTGTGCGTGCTATTCTAAGAGAAAAACTAGTGAAAAACATTAATTATTTTAGCCTTGTTTACTTAATATTATACATTTATTTATTAGTTTATTAGTTTAATAATATAATAATAAAATAAAATTTTATAAAATTTTTGGTCAACTCTGCGAGTTGACCTGGGCTGCGAGTTGAGCTCAACTCTGCAAGTTGAGCAGAACTTGCGAGCCGAGTCCACGGGGTATATAAGGGTAGCGAGTTCACAAGACAACAGTCCTGCGAACTCACATTTCTTTGCGAACCCAAATCCACTTACGAGCCGAGATTTAAACTCACAATTTTTCTGTGAATTTTCCTTCGAGAAAGACGTTTTTGATTTCATATATCTTACTCACTTTTACAATGCAAACATTTTAAGGTATAAATCAATAAATTTCACCGTGTTAATCTCTCAAAATCGGCATTTTTATAAAAATGAGGATTTTGGTTTTTAACAATTACAAATGCCACTGAAATGATGCTTAAATTAACAAGAATATTAGGGTTTATGTTAATCGGAGTATTATGAACATAATGGCATAACCTGATTGCACAATAACTTGGCTAAATTAATTTTTAATTATGATGTCACTCGGCAGTTTATGCTGCGAGTTGAGATCCAGACTCAACTCGTAGCCCGCTCTTGCGAGTCCAACCTGCGAGTTGACTTGCGGTTTGAGCTTGCGAGTTGACTTGTTGACCTGCGAGTTGAACTTGCGAGTTGACTTGTTGACCTGCGAGTTGAACTTGCGAGTTGACTTGTTTTGACTTGTTCTGCGAGTTGAAAAGTTTGTTTGTTTTAATTTTAATTTACGATCTCTAGATTAGTTTAACTAATTAAGCGTTTATAATTTAAAATGTTGTACGATTGTCGTGTCGACTTAAATGTGAACACGTAAAATCGTATACTTATTATATAAGACTTATGACTTTCTGTAATAAGTAATATATTCGTGTAGCAGTTTAAATAGAGAGTTAGACTTATTGATTTTATATATAATTAACGACTATAATTGTTAATTAAGTTTCATAACTTAATAGCGGGTCATAGATTATATAAGTTTATCAATATATGTGAAACTAATTGTCTAACATTTGTGTGATTTTTGATAATACATAAATGGCTCGACAATTCGTTGCACATCATAATGTTCTGGTTAACTTGGACATCAATGCACGAGGCGCTTCTCGTGTAGCTCGGCTTCTTACATTTCTGGGTCGATCAAGGATCCAGTATGCCATAACCGAGTCGCCTGCTTTGTCGCGAGATATCTTATCCCAATTTTGGGCTCATATTGAATACGATACAGCTGTAAATCCTCCAGTCATTCGAACGAGGATTAATGATCGCCCAGTCATCTTCTCTGCCTTCGATCTTCTCTGCCTCCAGTCATTCGAACGAGGACCCACTGAGTTCTCTTCGGATTTTATCGAGGGTGCACTGACTCGTATGGGATATGTGGGACCAAAAAGAGGACGTCAGTTCCTCAAGGCTCTAGTATACGGGGAATGGAGGTTCTTATGGCATGTTCTGGTAACTATTTTTGGACCGAAGAAGGGAGGATATGACGAGCTGAGCTCTTCTCTCCTATCTGCTTTACTGTCACTGGTTTATAATAAACCATACAGCTTTTCGGATTACATCTTTGGGGAAATTGTTCGCCAAATCTTGGGGGGAGTTAGATCCCAGTTTATGATCTATCCAAGATTCTGCATGTTGATCATTCATGCCAATATCCCTGATCTGCCGGTTGTTCAACCAGATATTAGAGTGGATACCATTGGGCTAAGAGCTTATAATGCCATGTTCATGCAAACCTCACGAAGTTTTGAGATGCAACCCCAGCTGACTGAGCTATTTGGCTCACTGATCGATACTAATTATCAAGCTCCACCGAATCACGGTTGGATTGATGTTGATGTGGCTGAACGTGCACCAGAGCCACAAGAGCTAATTGAGGAGGTTCTGGATCAGGTAAACCAGCCTGGTCAACAGGTGGATACTGAGGTTGATGCACAGCTAGTGCAAGAGGTTTTGGTTCAACATGATGACGCCACTGATCCGGACTTTAGAGATATAGATCAGTTTTCGGCTGAAGGTCCAAGTACTTCTGGACCACCTCCACCTATTGAGGCACCTGATGCTGCTGGACCATCGGAACGAGACAGAGAAGCTGCTTCTGCTTCTGAGTCTGATGATGATGATAATGAGCCTAGACCATCTGGGTCTGTATCTGGGATCCCAGCAGGGATGATTCGTCAAGGATCGAAGCTGATAATGGATCCGGCGCTTAAAGTTAAACGAAAAGCCGCGGACCAAGATCCTGATTTTGTTTTAGTTGACGAAGAAAAAGATGAAGAGGAGGAGGTACTAGTGACTCGCCCTCGCCAAGCAGCTGAAACAAACTTCTTCAACCTCTGCAGCTCCTGCACAGTCAAGTTCTACGCCTACTGAGGCTGATATGATTGCTTCTTTGGTTCGACCTTCTTCACACCCAACCACCAAATCCAGCAGGGTTGCGGCGCGTCTTTTGACCGATGTTGCTACAGAGATAGCAAAGAAAATGCAATCATCTGCTCCCACACCACCAACCACTGCTGATGCTCCATCCACCTCACCTGTGACTGATTCTGAACCTATTGTCACCTTAGAGTCTAGGGTTAGCAATTTGGAGGCTACCGTCAACTTCTTACAATCTCAAGTTCTGTCTCTTTCTGAGAGTGTCACTGAACAGAATAAAGCTTACTCACTGCTCATCAAGACCAATAACAATTTGATAGATGATGTAGCTGATAAGCAGAGACAAATTGACAGACTTGATTGCCTGGTCACCAGCTTTCCGAAGGACAAGCCACCTCAAGGGGAGATATTGATATATCAGGAGTCCTGCAAGGAAGATGAGCTGGCGAAAAAGAGAAGAAATGATGAAGATGATGATCCCTCAGCTCAGAAGGATAGTGAGCTGGCGGTCCTTCAACGACTGGTCAGCAGAAGCAAGTGGAAGTGGTGCTGGTGCAAAGGGTGGTGCGGAAGAAGGTGAAGCTTGTATTAATATAGACTGATTGTAATTATTAATACATTGTAACTTTGAATTATTTTGTAATATAATTCTGTAATTAAGATGTTTGAACTTGAATGTGTAAAACATTAATGAATGTTTGTATATTATAAGCCTTTTGTAATTCTAGATTGACTATGATCGATAAAAGAGTTATAAGATCATATAATATATGATGTTCATATATTATAAGATTTATTCAAATTTTAGATTGATTATGATAATCGATGAAAGATTTGAATAAGTGTATATATAATACATTTTAAATACACAAAGGGATTAATAAGAAAAATCTTAGATTGATTTAGGGAAATCAATGAAAGAACTTATGATATTAATCTATTTGTGTATGTATTTCTATAGGTCTTGAAATGTTGAACTTATCAGATTCTGAAGGCGACATGCCAGAAGAATTAGATGAAGACATTGACTTTGACCTTGAAGAAAGAGAGTTTGTTCCTCCTGAGGATTGGACTTCCAGTTTTAAAGTTGGGGAAACGAGTGTGTAGATCTCGATGCTGATATTGATGAACACATCGTAAGCCCATCTACAACTAAAGTGGTCATCCAGGAAGAAGATGGAGAAAGGGTTGTTGATTTAGATGAAAATCTAGATGAATCAACCAGTTCTGAATCAGAAGATGAGCTTCCTGAAAAACTCAGAAACAATCCTATGTTCAGACCCTTGAAAGGAGAAAGCAGAAGATTGGAATGTCTGAGGTAGATATCACTGAAAAGAAAGTACCGAGAAAGGGAATCATTGGATGGTACTATGACTCTGAGCTAAAACTTTTTGCTATCAAAAGGTTTGACGGAGTTCAATATTTTGATAAGAAGCTTAAAGTTTTTAGTTTGCTTCCTCGATTTGAGATCCGAGACTTGGCACGCTTAGATTTGAAGAACCCCAGTAATGATCCATATGCAAGATATGTTGAAAGAATAATCAAGACTGAGGGTCGTTCGATGAAGTTTGAGAAGATAAAGCCAAGAGTCGGAAAGACGATCAAATTACAGGAACGCAGTCAAAGAACTGGAAGAAGATTAAGGAAGAAGACTTATCCAGCTGTCAAGTGTATACAACAAATACCACTGAAGACAATGCCACAGAATATTCTGAGAAATCTTCTGAATTGGCACGTGGATTCAGAGACTGGTGAAGCTGTCATGGGTGAAGCTGATGATGAAGTTGAAGGAGGAGAAAGAGTAATTCTGACAGTCTATGACCATCGACACCTGATGAATCTGTCGAAGAAGGACCTGTTGAAGTTAAACGAACACAGGATCTTGACATCAGAAGCATGGGGTGATCTTGCAAGAGATTATCAATTAATGGTGAAGACTTGTGTCAAAATGAAGATATATATGGGTAGTAAGATTTACAAATGAAGGCCAAGTCAAAACCATCTCAGTTTTCCAAAATCTTACGAACCTACTCCCTTGCGAACCTGCGACCTACGAACCTACGTCATCCAAACACACTAAATCTTTCGGTTTAGCACTGTTTTCGTGTTTTGAATCCGTTATATTTCATCATCTCATTACTACGCATTTAAGTAAGTACTTTATTCGCATTTTGGTCCGTATATAATCTCAGAATTTGACTTTATTTAGGTTTTCCAGAAAAACTAAAAAGAAATCAAAATAGGGATTGTGTTTGTGCATAAAATTTGAAATCTCTTATTTATCTGTGTAAACCGCATCTTGGCGCATCTTTTCCAACATCCTGATTGCTTAAATATATCACTTGAATCTTAGAATGATTAACCTGATTATTTAACGTTGTTATTGTCTATGTTTGGAATGTTTGCTTGTCTCCTTTGGAGGTATGGGTGATCGCCAGTTCTTTAGCAAACATAACTTGGCTATCTCTTTCGATCTTGAAGATCCGGCTACCGAGCATTATCGAGGCATCCTTAAATTTCTGATGCGCTCACGAGTTCATTATGCTCTTTCCCATTCGCCGACGTTAAGGATCTCTTATCTTCGTCAGTTCTGGGCGAATGCGGAGTTTGATTGCGAGCCGAATCCACCAGTCATTCGTACTCGGGTGGCAGACCGTACTATTGAGTTTTCGTTCTTATATCTTCGACACATTCTCCAGTTGAGTACTGAAGCCCAGGAAGACGGTCCAACTTCATTTCCGTTAGATCTCAGGGCTGGAGCTTTCCAAAGAATGGGATATACTGGGGATGTCACACACAGCCAGTACACAAAGAGTTATCTATTCGGCTAATGGCGATACCTTATGCATATACTGTTGGTTTCTTTTGGTCCGAAGAAGGCGGGATTTGATTTAATGAATCATAAGATGCAGTCGGGAATGGTTTCCCTTGTTTACTACAACAAACCGTACTGTTTTTCACAATACTTCTTTGATGAACTGGTTCAGCAGATTCGTGGGGCAGTTAAAGATCGGTTTCTTCTCTACCCTCGTTTCATTATGATGATCATAAATGGGTTAGCACCAAATCTGCCAGAGATCACTCCCGTTGTATATCTGTCCACGGTGGACAAGCTGATGAGGCAACTACCTCGGCTGTTAATTTGTCAAGAAATGTCGACCGTGACTCAGAGGCTACTGAGAGTGATCCTGATAGTGAGCCATCCACTTTAATTTTTAATGAATCACGTGCGGTTCTGGCTCCACACATTATTGCACAACAAAAAGGTAAACGAAAGCTGATTGAGGATGATGATTATATCCTTGAAGATGAAGCTGATGATGATTCTGACACTCCATTGGTTCAGAAGTCCAAAAGAAGACGTCCGACTGGGGTGGTCATTCGTGAAGTTGGTGACCCTTCACCTCCTACTTCTGTCCGTACTACACCACTTGTCCTCACTACCACTACCACACCTGCATCCTCTACTATTCCTACACCAACACCTACACCTCCACCACAACCCTCAGTTACTGATGTTGCTGCTCCCACTACCCCTCCAGTCACTGCTACTCCTTCCACTTCCACCACATTGCCTGCAACTCATCCCGCTGCCAATTTATCTGAGATTGAACGATTTATTATCTTCAAGGCTGGATCTCCAGCTTATCTGATATGGTTGCTAACTTGACCGCCGTGGTTAAGAGTCAAGAGATCAGGGTAAACAATGTGACTGCTATAAATGAAAAGCTCATTAAGCACAATGAGCAGTTGGAAGCAATCGTGTGTGACAATGAAATTCTTCTCTACCGTCTGAAGCACAAGACAACTCAGGGGGAGGAACCTAGCTGTAGGGGAGATGAACTTAGAAAGAAAAGGGAAGAAGACAGAGACGATGATCCCAGTGCGTCAAAGGAAGGTGAGCTGCCTAGCTCTTAGACTAAAGCACTAGAAGCACAAGGCCAGGGGGAGTCTAGTCAACGAAAGGGAGTAACTGGTACTGAAGAAACTCCAGTAAATCTAACAGAGACATACACTATCGAAGCACTTTTTAATCTAGATGTGGATAATAGTAGTGAGTCTGATTTGGAGGAAGGAGAATTCTTGCGCAAAGAAGTTGCTAATTGGAAGTCTGGCGATGAGATCATACCAGATGCTGATGCTGATATAGATGAACACGTTGTGACCAAGCAACCGGTAACTGAAGTGGTTAGAGATGGGTCAGCTAGTGAAAGTGTGATAGATCGTCAAAGATTAGAATCAGAAGATGATAGTATTCTTGATGATGACTCAGAAGCTGATAGAGAACCATCTAGAGCAGAGTTAAGAAATTTGTGGTTTAAAAAAAATCGAAAAGGAACCTGAATTGAAGTTTAAAGAAGTTTAAAGAGGCTATCAAAGTCAAAGGTTCGGGAGATATGAAGAGATGCATCATAAGCTGGTTTTATGACAGCGAGCTGAAGCTGTTCATACTTAAGAGATATGATGGAATTCAATACTTGGAGAATAGATTAAAGATTTTCAGTTCTCTACCGAAGATTGAACTCAAGGAACTGGCTTGGCTGGAGTTGATAAATCCGGGAGAAGATCCTTATGCTAGAACAATGGAACGCATTGTTAAGCGTGAAGGAAGGTCAAACAATTTTGTTGAACTGAAGCCTAAGACCGGAAAGAGAGTTCCAGATTTGACAAGGATAGATCCGATTTCAAACAAACCGTGGATGAAAATGATTTATAAGCCGTTTAAGTGTTTGAAGAAAGTTCCTTTGAAGAAGATGCCACAAAATATCTTGATTAAACTGAAATGGTGGTGTGTAGACAACAAGACAGTTGAAGCTGTAATGGAAGGTGTTGATGTGAATGAGCTGCTGAGAGTTTATGATAGTTTACATCTGGTAAACTTATCAAAAGATGATCTGATGAAGCTGCATGTAAACAAGATTCTCTACAAAGATAGTTGGAGACATGAGGGCAGAAGATATCAGAAGGTGGTCAGAGTTTGTATAGAAAGATGATTATGGGCAGGAAGTCAAGTGAGCTGAATGAAGAATCAAGATCAAGACTCAAGAAACTAGAGCTATTGTCAAGGGGGAGTCTGTTGGTACATTGTTAGTGACAACAACTTTCTAGTTTGTAATAGTTAGTTTAATAAGTCTTTTTGTAATTGGTTTACTTGTTTTCTGTTGAAATGTAAGTTCGTACGAACTTAGATAGGTACGAACTTAGGAGTCATATGAACGTGGGCTAAGTTCATATGGGCTTGTGATCAGACAAGTTCGTAGGGTCCAGACTATACGAACTTGAGTCCTATATATAGATTACATGTTAGTTCGAATGGAAAAAGTTTTTTTGTGTATTTCCAGGGCTGAGCAAAGACTAGTTCATATACTTGTGATTGTGTAAGCTAACATTGAATGTAATTGTTTGTTGCGTTCAATAAAAGTGTTCTTTACTATATCCATGTTGATTGTTGATTAGTGTAACGTTTATTTAAGGATTCCGCACTTGATAAACGTAATAACCTCTTCGATCCAGATCAGGGATCCTACACTTTCCCAGTAATTACTCCTCCTTTATCACCAGCGAAATGCACTCGCTGTTTCAATCCTCTTTTGAAGTCTTTCAGTAGACTTCAAGTGCCCGTCATGTGTCTTGAGCAACCGCTGTCTATGTACCACTAGCTATCTTCGTTCATAGTATGCTCCTGCACATGACATTTGTACACAATTAATCATCAAGAGGGACCCAAGCCATTACGGTCTTGGTTTGTCCCTTATCATCTACAAACTTTAACTCTTTAAAGTAACCATCCTTCCCATTAGGAGCTTTGGTCACTTTTGAAGAAGTATGAGCTTGTTGATGATCTGTGGTCTTGGGTCTATGAGGTGAATGAGATCCAAACCTCCCTGACACATAACCTTGGGCATAATCCTCATCAAACATAGCTAGATCATTGATCTTCCCCTGAATATAATTCTCATAGGAAGCAACAAAAGAAGCAAGAACAGATTGTTGCTATTCAGCAGATTTCACACTCATAGGCATCTTATGATGCTCTTGAGGTGACTTCTCAGTGGGTTTCCCTTTTGTTTGGCTTCCAGATGATGCGATAAAGCAAAAATCCTCAGTTATCATTTCACCATTTTCATCAGTTTCACCAACTAAGGGAGTAGTGGTCCAACTGGATGAAACATTTGAGAGAATAGACTTTCCATGATATAATCTAGGATTTTGTAATTGATCATAATTTGTCTCTCTAGTTTTCTTAGTAAAATCATAACCTCTGAGCTTATCTATAGCCTGCTCAAGAGTCATTGTAGCATATCGCTCATCTTATCTTTGAGCATAATTCCATGCATTTCCCATTTGGAAGGTAAACCCTCAATAAAGTTGTCGGTTTTCTCCACATTAGAATAGAAAATCTCATGATCATCTAGCTCACTTAATAGATGGTAGTATCTTGTGGTGTATGCTTCAAGATCTTCTTCTCTAAAAGCTTTAAACACAGTAAACTGCTTTTTTAGAAGATTTTTCTTGCCAGCCTTAACTTGTGGACTACCCTCACATCTTTTCTCAAGAGCTACCCAGAGCTCTTTAGTAGTATGAAAGGACTTCAGCTGATGATTGATTTCCTTAGGAAGACTCATTTTAATTGAGGAATGAGCCTTATTTTCAATTTCAAAATCTTTCTTCTGGTTATCATTCATCCTGTAATAGGGTACAACCACAATAGCATTCTCAACTACAGCAGTAGGTGCAGCGTATCCATTTTTGATATACATCCAGATAGACAAGTCATGGAATCTACAATATGATTCAAACCTGTCCTTCCATCCATAGTAATCCTCAAGTCGGAGCAATTTAGGTGGAACATTAGATTTTCCAATCTCGTGAGTCAATCATCTTACTTAAGTCAGACATCGTAAAAGTCAAAAATTCAGATTGTTTTGCGAGTTCAGTTAATCTCAGTTCGCAACACAATTCAGTTCGCAAGTAATCTCAGTTCGCAGATGAACTCAGTTCGCAGGTGAACTCAGTTCACAGAGGAACTCAATTCGCAGATGAACTCGGTTCGCAAAAGAACTGGTTTCGCAGGAAATTTTGGTTCGCAGCTCAACTCGCAGATCTTAGCTGAAACCCTAATCTCAACTCGAGAAACGGCTGAAAAATCCGAAAATTGAAAATTTTAGGTATTTTCACGATTAAACCAGAAGATTTCGATCGTAAACAAACCTAAAAATGTCCAAAGATTGATTTTGGTCGTAAAAAGTACTTAGAGTGCTAAAAATAACCCAAAATCACACTTTATATCGACTAAAATCTTGAAACCACAACGTATTTAGCCCGAAAGCTCTGATACCAATTGTAAGTCCACTGATCTTGGTTCGATAACTCTGTTATCTATAGTATTAAGGTGCGGAATCTCTTAATACGATTAATTCAAGATTATAATGCGTTTCTATTAACTAATATGCTTTGCTTTGATATTAACGAATGTTAATCAGTCAAAACCTAGCCGTTAGTCTATTTAATACTCTCTGGAAACTCAAAACTCAGTAATTCGTCTTATTCAATCGATCTTTAATAATTAATCAGAATATTAATTAAATACTCGTCTCAACTCGCAGCCCGTGGGCTTTGCGAGTTGACTCAGCTCGCAAGACAAGTCAGCCCATTGACTTATCTCTGCTCGCCATTCTATATGGGTTGCGAATCCAGTTCTCATCTCGCAAGTCTTATGACTTGCGACTTGAAATCTCAATTCGCAATTCAGACTTTAATTCGTATTTGTTACTTGTCTAATATTATTATATTTAACAAATAATAATAACAAACTAATATATTTACAAATCTAAACCAATGTACAAACTTGATAAGAATTACACCAATCCTATTACAAGCTAGATCTGTTGTCACAAAACATGTCTCAACACACATTTACTATCGGATTTCATTCGTTGATTTCTAGTATTGAAGAAGACATCATGGACCCAGTGATGCAATGCACATTACCCTCTTAGCCACTCAAGTACTTCTTAAAAAGTCCTTGCTTCAATTTCTCACGGAGATTTAGCACATACTCTATTGACATCTCGTTTGGAGATTGTTAGTATTGAAACAAGAGGACATTTTGCTCCAGTCCTTGACTTCATGTCATGCACTTATTGAGTCTAGAGCCTAATGATATAAAAATATTTTTAGGACACAAAGTGTATTTTTACACTCCATGTCTAAGTGACATTATGCATATCTATGTGATATTGCTGGAACATTCATAGTGATACCTAATAATGGTATTCCACAATGATTGAATGGAAATCCTACCAATGCTAACATCAACGCCAACATTGAAAGTAGGTCACTCAGTTGATTCATTTAATGTTTTCAATTGATGTGTAAACTGGTAATCTATGTGATCCAGGAGTTATAGTATTTTCATAAATGCGTTTTCTGAAAATACAAACAACTTTTTCTTGATTTACTCAAGTAAATAGTTGTCTTACCCAAATGGTTACGAAATTGATGCTTACTTGAAGTTCACTATCATTTTCCGCATCATTATCTCGAGATTATTGATTTGATAGTATTTTAAGCAAGTATCAGATTTGTAACGTATGTCGCTTATTGAAGATACAATATTCAACGGAATGTTCTTGAAAGTTCGTTGCTCCGATGATTTGTTGTAGTCTACTATTCTTCAAACACGTTGTGCTACACTATATTCATGATGCTCACGATGTATCATAATCATCATGAAGGGGGAGAAAAGAATTAGTGTTTGAAGATAGTAAAGAAAAGAGTTAGTGTTTGTAAAATGGTTCAATTAGAAAGCGAAGTTCAGAAGATAAATATTCAATCGAGGGGGAGCAAGAGAAGAGAAGCTTCGAAAGTATTAACGAAAGACCAAAGTTTCAAAAGATCAAATCTTATATCTTTCATATATCAAAGGCAACAAGCAAAGGAAGCTTAAAGAAGATCAAAATCAAAGAAGAACTAAAGAAGGATCAAAGGAAAGATAATTCTAGAAACTCAAAAGAAAGTTCTAGATCTCAATACCAAAGAATTCAAAGAAGATATATTAAGATCTCAAGCAAAGAAAGCAAAGAAAGCTCAAAGAGTTAAAGCAAAGAAAATTCAAGAGTTTAAAGCAGAAGAATTAAAGAGAATTAAAGGATATATCAAAGAGCTAAACTACGAAGACAAAAAGAGTCTGCTTGATAAGGAAAACCTGTTCAAAATACAAGATGCTATATCCTAGGGGGAGATTGTTAGGAATATAAATAGGATTTGCATGTGTATTATTTGTATTAAGTGTGAGTTGTATGAGATTAGTATAAATAGGTGGTAAACCTTTGTCATTTAAAACACTTACCTTGTAAAATCATTAAGTGAAAATCATTCCAAGCAAATTCTCTCTCAACATTCATCATAATATTGCTTGAATATGTTTAACAATAAGTGTCGTTCCTCCTTGGTGCCCTCATAACAATCCATTCTTCAGGGATAACAAACCCCGGTTTCAAGATAAGCGCCTCTCTATCTGTGAAATGGATAGGATGTCCCTTATCACAAATTTGAACACTCATGAGATTGTGTTTAAGCTCCTCAACAAAGTTGACTTGCTCTAGCGTTATTTTCCCATTAGTAACACTTCCTGATCCCGTGATTTGTCCTCCCTTAGCTCTAGCAAAGTTTACATAACCCCCTTTCTTTTCCACGAAATCCACCAAAATCTGCCTTTCCCCTGTCATATGCCTAGAGCAACCGCTGTCTACGTACCACCAGTTAATGGCACGTCTAGTCAACTCCTGCACTCAATAAATAAATATTAGTTATCAAGGGGGACCCAAGCCACGACGGTCTTGGGTCGGCCATTTTCCTCAAATATGAACTCTTTCAAGTAACCATCTCTCTTATCTTGAGACTTGGATACTGAAGTAGTTCCACGTGGAGGTGAATGGTGGGTCTTTCCCATAGGCCTTCTATCAAGAGACTTTTGATATAATCTCTGATTAACTGGTCGTGGGTTAGATGACGATCTAACCTCAGATGGATAATTGTAATTAGAATTATTATCGTTCCTATTAGTATTACCCTGATTAGAATTATTTCGTTTAGGAGTATGAAAACGTTGTGGAGTTCTCAACCTGATAGATTTTCCAATTGAACTTCCTGTGACAGAAGTAGTTGGACTATCATCTATCGAGAACTTGACTGGTTGGAAACGAGGTTGAAATCTTTGAAATTTTAGTACTTGTGGTAAAAGTTTATCTCCCCCATTTCTAACCACGTTTTCAACTGGTTCGTTATCTTCAATTTCATTACGAAAAAGACTTGCCATTTTCTTGTTGACACTAGTTATCTCAGATGTGTTCAAAAGTTTAGTCTGAGAACTACTACCTTTAACAGGTGATTGGTCTTTCTTCACCTGCGTTAATTTGACTCCTGTTCTTTTATTTGGACAAATACTTGCCACGTGTCCCTTCTGGTGACACACGAAGCACGAAAGTTTTACCAAAGTTTTCTTAGGAGCGTTGGTATTTGTTTGATTTTCCAAATTGGTAGAAGTCAAAGAACAGACTGGTTCTAATTGTTTACCCATATCATTATGGTCAAATAGAAGTTTTGGATCAACAATTTCAACACTAGTTTTAAACTCTTCTTCTTCTTATTGTACCTCCATTACTCCCTTACTTTCAAAAGACACTTTCTTTTTAAGAATTGTTTTAGGAGTCATGGAAGTCTCAGTAGTAGTTGATTCTTAATCATTAATTATAGTCTCAACTTTCTCTGACTTAGGCAACTCAATAATATTTACCAAGTCAGGGACGGCTGAGGTAATGTTAGAATCAACAACTTGTCACAACTCAGGTTCAGTTGTTAGGTATGTATAGTTATGATTATATGGTGGAGGGACTTCATTATATCTCATTCCACGATGGTCTCCTGGTTGTTTTCCAACAGTTACCAGAGTGTCTAAGGTTTCAACCGAGAATCGTCTAAGTTCAATTTTTCGATTAAGATCTGTAATTCTAACCTTAGTGTCTGCTAATTCTTTTTCCTTTTCTAAAATTGTCCTAGTTAAGTTAGATACATGTTCTCGAGCTAAATCAATAATGTGACTCTGCTCATTGACTGTATCTTTTAATTTTTTCATATTTTCATTTTCAAATTTTAGCTTAACTATTAATTCAGAATTCCTCTGTTTTAATGTTGCGTTTTCTTCCTTTAAGTGATTAAGCTGAGCTGTCATCAAGTTAGATGAGTCTATCAATTTCTCAGCTTCACCTGCAAGGTTAGTACATAATAGACAAGCATTAACCACATAATCTAAGTTCAATAGTACCTTATGCTTTTCAGCATCTAGATTAGCCATATACGCGATAAAGTCCTTATTACTCATCGTGTCAGTGGTTTCTAGTTTCCCAACTCTGGTCTCTGTAGCAGGAACTACTGTCTCAACTTTCACGTCTTCCTCATCCTCTGTATCAGTGACTACCAAACCCTCTATCTTGTCACCATCTATCGAAGCCATGAACGCTTGAGGTATCAGCATAGCTATTCCAATCATATGAACCATCTTGAGATTGAATGACCAAAGCTCTGGAAGTGGAAAAATTTCCAGGGTTTGAATCTCTATTATTGGTTCCTTGAGAAGAATAACTTGGTCTGCCCTGGTTAGTTGTTTGCTCTCTCTTTGGTCTTTGACATTCTCTTGCAAAGTGTCCAAAACCATCACAGTTATAACACTTAACTTTAGTTTTATCAAAGCCAACCTGATTGCCCACAAATTTCCTACCAGTGCGATTCACAAACTTCTTTACCCTCCTAGCAATCATTGCCATTTGCCATTGTAGATCCATCTCTTCTAAGTCATCAGGATCTATTTGATCAAAATCTTCATTTATCATAGCAGGATTAGCAATCTTGCCCTTGATGTAGTTCTCTTGGGTGGCAATGAATGATGCTAGTAGTGACACTTGTTCCTCTGCTGATTTCACACTCATTGGCATAGACTTAAACCCATTGGATATACCTACAGATGAGTTCCTGTCCTTGCATGAATCACCAGATGAAGCAATATAACAAACCTTGCTTCCCGAACTTCTCAATGCTTCATCTATTTCGGCTTCCCCTGTGAAGAATGCTGTAACTCCTTTACCTGTACTTGTTGATGTAGTAGAATCAGACTTTTTACCATGATACGCACTTTCTTCTGCATGTTCAGATCATAAACCCTTAGCTTTCCAACTACCTCATCCAGAGTTAAAGTCTTATACTCTCTGCTCTCTTTGATAATTAGAGTGTATATGTCCCATTTAGGAGGTAATGCTTCTAATAGTTTATTATTCTTCACAGTGTCAGTATAAGACAGTCCAATGTTATCCATCTCTGTCATTAGATGATAATATCTAATGATAATATCTTCTAACGACTCAGACTTCAAATGCTTAAAAACATAAAATTGTTTAGTAAGCAGATCTGACCGGCTTTCTTTTATCTGTTTGTTTCCTTCAAATCTCTTCTCCAACACTAACCACAGCTCTCTAGAAGAGTTATATTTCTTGAAGGTGTGCTTGATTTCTTGAGGTAAGCACATTGTTAAAGCTGATAAAGCTTTATTCTCAGCCTCATACATATTACGATCTTCTTCCTTCATAGTCGAATACGAATAGAATTTCAGTTTTCCTTCGAATTCATATGTAGGAGGATCATACCCGTCGCTGATACAAATACACATTTTAACGTCATTATATCTAGCAAATGACTCAAACCGATCTTTCCACCATAAGTAATCCTCGGATTTCAGTAACTTTGGTGGTGAAGCAGATTTTCCCACTTCGTCATCCATCTCAATCATTTTGCTTAAACTAGACTTCATGTAGTAGGTGTTTGTAAGTTCGTAGAAAACAGTAGCTATTTAATTTCGTACGAACTTACTACTTATGTTCGTACAAAAGTCAAATCTGGTCAATACGAACCTGAGGTAAGTTCGTAGGACTGGTCAACGAAGTTGGTCAACCGAACTTGAGGGAAGTTCGTAGGCTAAGTTCGTACGAACTTACAGTGTAGGTTCGTAGGATACTGTATAGGTTCGTACGAATGAACTAATCAACCCTAATTCGTAAAAACTGAATCTGAGCTCTTCTAAAACAATTACTAAGTGATCTTCAACACTTTTGAACGAAAAAATCAAAGATTATACATCCAAATCTTCCGTATTCACTTGTTCTTTAGTGTATTAAACCCCTAACCTTCAACAATTTAATGTTAAGGCTCTGATACCACTTGTAGGTTCCCTAGATCTGGTTCTAAAAAGTTATCATGTTTATTAAGTGCGGAATCTTTAAACAAACGTTACACTAATCAATCAAGCAATACGAATACGATTAAGAACACTTTTATTGTAAGTCCACTGATCTTGGTTCGATAACTCTGTTATCTATAGTATTAAGGTGTGGAATCCCTCAATACGATTAATTCAAGATTATAACGCGATTCTATTAACTAATATGCTTTGTTTTGATATTAACGAATGTTAATCAGTCAAAACCTAGCCTTTAGTCTATTTAATATTCTATGGAAACTCAAAGCTCAATAATTCGTATTAAAAACAACTGATCACGAATAATTAATCAGAATATTAATTAAATACTCGTCTCAACTCACAGCCCGTGGGCTTTGCGAGTTGACTCAACTCGCAAGCCTAAGTCAGCTCAGTGACTCAGCTCGCAATGGATAAGGGTTGCGAGCCCATATCTCATCTCACAAGTCTCATGACTTGCGACTTGAGTTGGGCTGCGAGTTCAGATCTCATCTCGCAAGTTATAACTTGCGACTTGAGTTCTCTACTCGCAAATCTGACTTTAGTTCATATTCGTTATCTGTCTAATATCATTATATTTAACAATAATAATAACAAACTAATATCATCTATTTACAAATCTAAACCAATGCACAAACATGATAAGAATTACACTAGTCCTATTACAAGCTAGATCTGTTGTCACAAAACATGTCTCAACAGACTCCCCCTTGACAATCGCTCTAGCGTCGTTATCTTCATCTATGTCTTTGGTCTTTACTTGTAAATTCTGCTACCCATATGTATCTTCATTCTAACACAAGTCTTCACCATCATTTGATAGTCTCGTGCAAGATCACCCCATGCTTCAGTCGTCAAGATCCTGTTCTCGTTTAACTTCAACAAATCTTTCTTAGACAGATTCATCAGGTGTAGATGGTCATAGACTTTCAAAATTTCTCGTTCTCCTCCTTCAACCTCATCATCAGCTTCAACCATAACAGCTTCACCAGTTTCTGAATCCACGTGCCAATTCTTAAGATTTCTCAATATATTCTGTGGCATAGTCTTCAGTGGTATTTGATGCATACATTTGACAGCTGGATAGGTCTTTTTCCTCAATCTCCTGCCAGTTCGTTCACTGCGTTCTTTCAATTTGATCGTTTTTCCGACTCTTGGCTTTATCTTGTCAAATTTCATTGATCTACCCTCAGTTCGAATTATTCTCTCAACATAATTTGCATAAGGATCATTACTGGGGATTTTCAATTCTAATCGTGCCAAGTCGCGAATTTCAAATCTAGGAAGAGAACAGAAAACTTTAAGCTTTTTATCAAAATATTGAACTCCGTCAAATCTTTTGATTGCAAAAAGCTTCAGATCAGAATCATAGTACCATCCTATGATTCCTTTTCGTGGAACTTGCTTTCCAGTAATATCAATTTCAGACATCCCAATCTTTTTCTTCTCTTTCTTCAATGGTCTGAACATTGGATTACTGAAAGTCCCTTTGAACGTATCCAAACGAGATTACAACGTGTATTAGTTTGCGGAAAGGTTTAATACACTCAAACAACAATAAAACAAGTGAAATGCAAGTGTTTATAGTATAAGTTTGTATGTATTCGAAGATAGCTCTGTATATTCGAATATATCAGTTTCAAAAGCTTACAAATAAATCATTACAAGTTGGTATTTATACCCAGCAAGTTCGTACGAACTTAGCTGGTCCTAGGTTCGTACGAACATACATGTTCGTACGAACTTCCTAGGTTTGTACGAACATATAGGTTCGTACGAACTTACAATATAACTTACAAAAAGGCTAAGTTAATTAAACAAACTACAAATTAACTATAAAACTAATTACAAAACTAACTATTACAAAATAAGAGTTGTTGTCACTAAACGTGCACCAACAGACTCCCCCTTGACAATAGCTCTATCTGTCTTCAGTCGAATCTTGATTCTCGATCAGCTCTGTCGACTCTCAGCCCATAAGCCTTTTTCAACACACACCTTCACAACCTTCTGATACCTTCGTCCTTCATGTCTCCAACTGTCTCTATACAAGATCTTGTTTACATGAAGTTTCATCAGATCGTCCTTCGATAAGTTTACCAGATGTAAACTGTTATAAACTCTCAGCAGTTCCTTTCCATCAAAATCTTCCATTACTGCCTCAGCAGTCTTCTTATCCACGTACCACCACTTGAGATTTGCAAGAATGTTCTGTGGCATTTTCTTCAGCAGAACCCTCTTCAAGCATTTGACTGGTCCGTAGACCATCTTCATCCACGGCTTGTTAGTTAGAGGATCAATCCGGGTCAGATCAGGAACTCTCTTTCCCGGCTTTGGCTTCAGACTTTCAAACTGATTAGATCTTCCTTCACGCTTTAAGATTCTTTCTAAGGCACTAGCGTAAGGATCATCACCAATATTCACCAAATCTATCCAAGCTAGTTCCTTCAGTTCATTTTCAGGCAACGAGCTAAAGGTCCTCAGCTTGTTCTTCAAGTACTGAATCCCATCATATCTTTTTAGAATGAACAACTTCAAATTGCTGTCATAGAACCAACTTATGATGTCTCGCTTCAGCTTGCCCGATCCTCTAACCCTGATATCACCCTTATATTTGATTTTCGGTTCCTTTTCAACCTTTTCGAACCATAACTTCTTTAACTCCTCTCGAGTTGGTTCAACTTCTTCAGAATCTGAATCAACTTCAGGAGCTGAGTCTTGTTCCAAGTTGATCACTTTCTCCACAGCTTCATCCTCAACAAATACTTCAGTTACCGGTTGCTTTGACACTATGAATTCATCAATATCAGCATCGTCATCTGGAATAATTTCATCATCAGATTTCCAGTCTGCAACCTCCTTATCCAAAATCTCTCCTTCCTCTAACTCAGATCCCTCACTATCAGAATCGTCCAAACCAAGCAACGCTTCAATAGTTTCAGTCTCAGCTAGATTCACTAGAGTCTGCTCAGATCCACTGCCAGCCTTCTCAGCTTCGTTTTCATTCTTCTTTGCACCCCATTATGAGATCTGGCTGCCACCACCTTCTGCCGCTGCACCAACACCAGACCCTGATTCTGCACCCCAACCACCTTTCTGATCCATTTTTTCTTCGATTTTCTTGCTCCAGTCTGACCCTTCTGCTGGTGCCTCACTGGACTCTTTGTTCCACCCTCCAGATGGTTCAATTTCTTCTTGAGGCTTCGTAGCACCTTGTCCAGATCCGCTCACACCAGAACCTTGACCAGACTCCCCCTTAGCTATTACTGCACCTTGCACTCTAGATGAAGAGCCAGGCAGCTCACCTTCTTTGGGTGCACTTGGATCATCGTCACGGTCATTATCAGCTTTGAGTCTCAGCTCATCTTCCTTGCATCCTGTTGTCTTATCCCCCTTGAGCGACTAGCGCTTCATTTGGAAAATAGTGACCTCATTTAGCCGCACTTGATCTTCTACCTTTTCAAGGTTCTTCTCTAAGCGCTCATTAATAGCTGTCAGATTTGTGACTCGAACTTCCTGGCTTGTAACAACAGCAGTCAAGGCAGTCACCATATCCTTCAGGCTAGTGATCCGGCCCTCAAGATAGGTAAACTTGTCCGGATTAGAGAGAAGAGCAGCCGGGTTGGGAACAGATTGGGTGTGTTGAGTCGTAGGAGGGGCAGTAGCAGGTCTAACTGATAGAGGTGTGGGTGGTGTTGTTGTGGATGTAACCGGTGGTGATGGAACAATCGGTGGAGCGACGGGTGGTGGAGAATGAGATATGATTTGAGGAGCTTGACCACCCTCTTCAATAACAATACCAGAGGAACGCGGGCGCTTACGTGATTGCACCCGGAACCGGTCTGGTTCAGATTCAGCATCAGAGTCCACGGGAATATAGTCATCATCCTCCTGGACCTTTCTCTTTCCCTTCTCCTTTTCCCTGGCAGCTTTGGGGTCACCCAACACCCCCCTTAGAGCCCTGGAAAATGATCATAGGCTGATCCGAATCACCATCATCCCCATTATCATCATCATCATTATCATCATCTTCAGCATCGGTCTCAGTGGCCTCAGAATCATGAGCTGCATCCTTATCAGCGGCACCTAGCTCGGCAACATCAACACTTTCAGAGAAATACTTGTCAACGTCTTGCAGTTCCTCCTCAATAGTTTTTGTTCGCGAACCCAAGGCTACATCACTTGGGCCTGTTTCAACATGAAGAACCTCGCTGATCAAACCTTCAGCAATAGCAGCGTCAATACGCTCTCCCTCAGCAGGGTGCTCTTGTTGGATCAGGATATCTTCAACAACTTCCTGTAGTGGCTCAGCAACAACTGCTACATGCTCTGCCACTTCTTCGTGTGCCAGAGCCGGCCCTGGTTCTTGAAGTGGAATCGCAGCATCTGCCTAGGCCTATGGCACATCCAACCAACCATTATTTGGTGGAGGCTGATAAGCAGCATCAATAATCGCCCCAAACAAGGGCACGGCCTGAGGCCTATCAGCAACAGCTCGTCGTTTGTTGTGACTGAGGCAATGACCGAAAATTTTCTTATCGACCGGCATCAGATGAACAACCGGATCAATGGCAGGAAGATTTAGGATCAACGCATTAATCACCATCATAACAAATATGGGATACAGGATGAAATGCTCCTTCACGCTCCCCTTTATTTGTTGAACCATTTCATCAAAGAAATACTGGCTGAAACAGTAGGGTTTGTTGTAAACAAGTGAGATCATCCCTGACTGTAGTTTGTGATTCATGGTATCGAACCCTGCCTTCTTCGGCCCGAAAGATACAAGTAAAATATGCATCAGATAGCACCACTGGCCGTACACTAGACTCTTGGTGTATTGGGTGTGGACAACATCTCCCACATATCCCATGCGTTGAAACGCACCAGCGCGCATCTCAAGAGGAAAAGTAGTTGGGCCGTTTTCCTGTTCTTCAGTCCCTAACTGCAAAACCTGCCTCAAAAACTCAGCAGAAAACTCGATATCGACACCATTTACGGTAGCCTTTATCACCGGTGGCTGAGGCTCACAGTCATGAACCGCTGTCGCCCATAATTGACTGAGGTAAGGAAACCTCAACGTCGGCGAATGAGTGACTGCAAAGAACACTCGCTAGCGCATGAGAATTTCCAGCATGCCTCGAAACGGTTCGGTCGCCGGATTTGCAAGATCAAAGGTAACTGCCACATTATGCTTGTTGAAGAAATCACGCACTTGATCAGCGATTTCTGCAAAAGCAAACACAAACACACCAAAAATAAAGAATAATAATGTTAGCGATTAGACATAAGTAATTTAGAGTCCTGCAAGCAAGATTCTACGATTAAAACAAGCCTAAACTCATTATTATTAAAAATTGCAAAAATTTGAACCAAAATAGTTTCGTACGAACTTATAAGTTTGTACGAACTTACTGTCCTTGTAGGTTCGTATGAACATACTGTTTGACCAAGTCAAACTTAAGTTCGTACGAACTGACATTGGCTAGGTTCGTACGAACTTGTAGGTTCGAACGCAAGAACTGAAAAAGCATTTTCAAAATTTTGTAATAAAAACGCAATCAGGAAGTTGTAACAGGTGCGCCTATATGCGTATAGCATATTGCAACCATAACACACAATTTTTAACCAAAAACACGTTCTAAATTTTGAATTTTAAGTTATTTTTATAAAACCCAAATAAACTTCTAATTTGTTTATGATTACAGGTCCAAATCATGTTTAATTTACTTACAAAGATGCGGATTATGATTGTGATGAAGTATGACGGTTTGGAATTGCAAAATAACATCCAAAACTTGATTTTAATTTGAAAAATATTAACAGCGGGTATGTTCGAACGTAGGTTCGAATGACTGAGTAGGTTCGTACGAAGTTAGGGTTTTTGAGAAAAGTGAGGGTTTGACTGAATGTTGACCCTTTTATACCCCAACTCTAAGTTCGTACAAACTTAGTTTTCGAACATACATCCTAAGTTCGTACGAACTTAGAAAAACATAACTCAAATTTTATTATTTTCAACTTTAAAACATTTTGGGCTAACCTAAATACTTAGACTAGTAATAGATCAAAGTTTGAGCAATTACACTAACAAAAGGTATATTATTCCCAACAAGAAAGAACTTTTATTCATTTATTTATATAACCACTTAAAATAACACAAAATGTAAAATGCGAATATGAAATTGTTCATATTTATAACGTACAATATTTTTGAGAGTGTCACTAATACAAAGATCGAATTAGCCATGATGAGAACAATACACAATTAGAAATTTTCATTTATTCCTTTGATTATTATAGTTGTAAATAATAGATCACAACGATTATCGGTATTGTTGTCCACTTAAACATTCGGCATTCAGAATTCTCAAGTACATAGTAGATTATTGTTCACGATTTCCTGGCAATCTTATATTTGATATACCCTTAAGATCTAGATAGTCAAGAATAGCATGTATTGGATATTTTTCATTTTTATGTCATCTTTAAAGTCAAGTCATTTTGCTTTAACAGCAATGTACATGGGTACATGTTTCAACTATCAGACAAGACTAAGGTTAGAATCAAACAAATCTAAAATCAAACCAGAGGTGACAGGTCTGTACTTTCGTACAACAGAGCGACTTAGTTTGACTAGAGACCTTGAACACATTATTATTGTTTCGCGGTCAAGTTTGTTCCAGTGCAAGGAAACACTGACTGAGTCTAGGTCAGCATATTCTAGATGTAGCAGAAGAAACAGTCAGTGAACCCCCCAGATGATTTATTTATATTTTATATCCACTATCAAGCATTCATGTACGATCTATCTCCTAAGAATTAAGACTTAAGTCGTACATCAAATTAAAGAATTCACAAGAAAGATCGTATTATTTATTATAGATTTAGTACTTGAAAACCATTATGTCTAATGTCTACCAATACATCATCATGTGAAGCTATCAAATACGTTGTATTTTAGGTACATTTATTGTGTATGTCCTGCATCTAAAAGCCACACATATAAAATGTTCTAAGCATGGGTAATGATTTCATCATTTCTTTGCAATTAATACAGTGACCCTCAATTTTTATCATTTTTGCAAAGACAAAAAGTAAAATGAACTAAGAAACAAAAAATACACTAAGTTCTTTTGAGGGAAAAATTTACTCATGATTTCTCATCCCATTTAGTTGGATTAAAAGCTCAAACCGAGACTGTTGGGACATGTTATTGTGACAACAGATCTAGCTTGTAATAGGACTAGTGTATTTATTGTCAAATTTGTATAATTGGTTTCAACTCGTAAATATATGATATTAACTTGTTATTATTATTTGTTAAATATTATTTGACAAGTACTGAATTCAAGTTAAAGTCAAAATCGCGAAATGAGAAGTCAACTCGCAGGTCTAATAACCTGCGAGATGAGATCTCAGTTCGCAGACCAATCTGGATTCGCAGCTCTCCACTGCGAGTTGAGATCTGGGCTCACAGCTATCTGGACTCGCAAAGCCCATGGGCTGCGAGTTGAGTCAACTCGCAGAGCCCATGGCCTGCGAGTTGAACCAGATATATATATTTTATTGCTGCTCATTTATTGGGATCCGTGCCATTATTACACACAGCAAATATTTAATTATTCTCCTCGTTTTTCGTGCAGATATATTTATTATAGTATTAAAGGCTCGGTTTTGAGTGATTAACTTAGTTAATAATCAAAACGAAGCCCTTTAATTAATAGTAAAGTTATATAAGCTTAAACCTAACGTATTGAGGGATTCCGCACCTCAATACTTAAAGATAATCTGTTATCGAACCAAGATCTAGCGACCTTACAATTGGTATTAGAGCTTTCGGGCTTAGAAACGTTGTGGTTTCAAGGTTTTAGGTTATATAACATCTTTAGGGTTGTTTTACGAACGAAATCTACTGATTTATTCGTAAAAATACCAAAAAGTTTCAGTTCCCAGATATCGAGGCGCCGTTTTGCGAGTTGAGATTAGGGTTTCAGCTGTTACTTGCGAGTTGAGATTCCTTTGCGAGTTGAGATCACTTGCGAGTTGAGTTTCCTTTGCGAGTTGAGATCACTTGCGAGTTGAGATACACTTGCGAGTTGAAGTCCTGTGTGAGTTGAGATCACTTGCGAGTTGAGTTTCCCCTGCGAGTTGAGATCACGTACGATTTGAGTTTCCCCTGCGAGTTGAGATCACCTGCGAGTTGAGTTTCCTCTGCGAGTTGAGATACACTTGCGAACTGAACTTACAAAATTGTGTGATTTGACAACTTTTGAGACTTACCAAGATGTCTGATTTGAGTAGAATGATAGAAATGGAACACGAGGTCGGTAAATCTAATGTTCCACCAAAATTGCTCGGACTCGAGGACTATTATGGATGGAAAGACAGATTTGAAAGTTACTGTAGATTCCATGACATAACTATTTGGCTGTGCATTAAAAACAGATATGTTGCACCTACTGCTTTAGTAGAGAATGCAACTGTGATTGTTCCCTATGACAGGATGAATGACAATCAAAAGAAAGAATTTACTATTGATAATAAGGCACATTCATCGATAAAGATGAGCCTTTCTAAGGAGATCAATCACCAATTGAAGTCCTTTCACACAGCTAAAGAGCTCTGGGATGCTCTAGAGAAAAGGTGTGAGGGAAGCCCTCAGGTGAGGACAAGCAAGAGAAACCTTCTAAAAAAGCAGTTTATGGTATTTAAAGCTTTAAGAGAAGAGGACCTTGAAGCCTACACTACCAGATTTTATCATCTATTGAGTGAGCTTGACGACCACGAAATTTTCTAAAATGACAAGGAAAAAACCGACAAATTTATTGAGGGTTTCCCTTCAAAGTGGGAAATGTATGGTATCATGCTCAAAGACAATGATGAAAGGTACGCCACTATGACCCTAGAGCAGGCAATTGTCAAGCTCAGGGGTTATGATTTCTCCAAGAAAACTAGAGATACAGATTCTGATCATCTATAGAATCCAGGTCTATACCATGGAAAGACTAGTATCTCAAATGCTTCATCCAATTCGACCACTGCACTATTTGCTGGTGAAATTGATGAACTTGGTGAAATGTTGACCGAGGATCTATGCTTTATAGCTTCAGATGGAAGCGAGAAACGAAGTAAGAATACTTCTTCTGAGAAGTCAACTCAAGGGCATCATAAAATGCCAATGAGTGTGAAATCAGCAGAACATCAACTTTCTATGCTGGCTTCGTTTGTTGCTTCCTACGAAAATTACATACAAGGGAAGATTAATGATCCTGGACAATTTGATGAGGATTATGATCAAGTAGACTCGGATGACTTAGAGGAAATGGACCTCCAGTGGCAACTTGCTATGGTGTCAAGGAGGGTTAAGAATTTCCTAAAACGTACGGGTAGAAGAGTTGTTGGAAATCGACCAGGGTTTGACAAATCCAAGGTCAAGTGTTATAACTGCCAAGGTTACGAACACTTTGCCAGGGAATGTCAACGACCGAAGGTTGATACTGGCGCTGCAAAACAAGACTCGGGAAGTACTTTGACTTCCAAAGTCTTAGTGGTTCAACAAATCGATGGTTCTTATGATTGGTCCACTCATCCTGAGCAAGCTCTCATGGCTGAGATAGACGATCAAGAGAAACCAATTGAATCAACTTCATACATGGCAACTGCTGAGAAACCTCAAGCTAATGTGCCACACATGGAATTCAAGTGGAGGGATGAAGATGTGCTCTACATCAACTCGACTGAAGAAATGAGTCCCGATGACTTCGTTGCATACATGGCTGACGTTCAGACATATAAGAAAAAGGTATGTCTTGATCTTCTTACTCTTACTGATGTTTGCTATTTAGTTACTGATTTGCAAACTCAAGTTAGTGTTTTTGCCGAATCTAACAAAACCTTAACATCCGAATTAGATATAGCTAAGTCTGATGTTCGTAGGTTAGGTGAGGATAAGCTAGCATTGACTCAAAAAATTAAGAGTGATGTTTCCGATAAGACTAGTCTCACTGACATAATTAATGAACAATGTGTTAAGATAGACGGGTTATATCTGAACCTTAATGAGCTAAATAAAAATATTGCTATTAGGGATAATGAGCTCTCAGACTCTAAAATGAAGTTGGTCGAGCTAAACCGTAAACTTGAAGGTTATAGGACATCTTCTTTGACCTTAGATAGAATCATTAGCTCACAACGTAGTGTGAAGGATGTAACTGGCCTAGGTTACTCTGAGGTTCCTTCGCCTTTTAATGCAATATTACACTACTACTCCAATTGACTTAGAGATGAAAGATGCGAATCCTGAAACTGAGGATTTGGAAACTCAAGAATCCGATGCATCTGAGACACAGAAGGATATCTTTAACGACCCATCATTGGACATCAGTAAGATCAAGTCATTCACTAAAGTACAGTTTGTCTCGAGTGGAATGATAGGTAGTACTGATGTAAATGATGAGGTAATTAAGAAACAAAAGGATTTATCTTCAACGTCTTCGGATCAGACAAAGAAGGAAACAGCTAAGACTGTTAAATCACGAAAGCAGATGTCATGCTTCAAGTGTCACCAAAGGGGACATGTGTCTTCTTGTTGTCCTAATAAGAAGAATAAAGCTACATATAAGCATGTGACTAATGATAAGACTCAGAACATCTCCAGTTTGAGTACAGATAGGTTAGGTACCAGACCAGGAATTGGTATTAAACCTGTAAATGCTCTTAAAAGAGATGCTTCTCACAGCGTGTCTCCGTCTAAACCTAAACGGCCTGAACACTTTAAAAGATCAAATGCCGTCGAGGTTCATGACTCCCAGTAGGAATCACAGTCGTTATGAAATTGGTTCTACTTCAAGGAACCAAAGTCATATTGAGAATGGTTTGACTTCACGCACACAAGGAGTTAACCAAGGGTCCTACAATAGTCGTAACCAAGGGCAAAAATCCCAGGGTTATGTATCGGGGAGGGTTGGAAATCAGTTAACTCATAGACCCAGGACCACTAATCATCAGCAAGCTGATGCTCCTTCAAAGGTGATCAAAGCTGTAAAGGATGGTTACTTTAAAGAGCTACAGTTTGTAAATGATAAGGGACAAACCAAGACCGTAATGGCTTGGGTCCCTCTTGAGAACTAATTGTGTACAACCTGTGTGTGAAGGAGCAGACTGTGAACAACGACAATTAGTGGTATGTTGACAGTGGATGTTCTAGGCACATGACAGGAACCAGAAGTCTACTGACAGACTTCAGAGGTGGACTGAGACAAGGAGTACACTTCGCTGGTGATAAAGGAGGAGTCATTACCGGGAAAGGAAAAGTTTCAAATGGAACTTTGACTCTTGAGGATGTGAGTTATGTTGAAGAACTGACGCACAACCTAGTGAGTGTTTCCCAAGTCTGTGATAAAGGTCACCCTGTTCTCTTCACTGAGAAAGAGGCCTTGATCCTGAAGCCGGGCTTTATTATTCCTGACAAATGGATACTGATGAAAGCTCCAAGGAAGAAGGACATTTATGCTATCAACATGAATGCTCCTATCACTTCAATGGAGTCTACTTGTCTGTTATCCAAGGCTTCAGAATCAGACTCTCTCCTATGGCATAGGAAAATGGTACACCTAAACTTTCGTAAAATGAACTATATAACAAAACATGGGTTAGTTCTAAGTGTACCACCGAAGATTTTTGCATTTGAAGACAAGTGTATATCCTGCTTGAAAGGAAAACAGCATAAGAAACCGCACAAGTCTAAGGCTGTAAACTCTATTTCCTCGCCATTTGAATTGCTACATATGGATCTCTACGACCCCATTAGCAAGAGGAGCATAGGTGGCAAATGGTATTGTTTGGTTGTCACAGACGATTACTCTAGATTCTCTTGGGTGTTCTTTCTAGGATCTAAGGATGAAACTCCGGGCATTCTTATGGAGTTTCTAGATCTAATAGAGAATATCTATAGAAAAAGAGTTAAGAGAATTCGTAGTGACAATGGAACAGAATTCAAGAACTCAACGATCAATATCTATTGCTTAAGCAAAGGGATACAACATCAATTTAGCGCACCTTATGAACCTCAACAGAATGTGTTGATGAAAGGAAGAACAGAACGTTGATCGAAGGGGCTAGAACAATGCTTGCAGATTCAAAGCTTCCGGTCATCTTCTGGGCAGAAGCGGTGAATACTTCATGTCATGTTCTATATAGGGTTCTTACGGTTAAAAGGCTGAACAAAACTTGTTATGAGCTTTTAAACAATAAGAAACCTAACTTAAAAGGGTTTGAACCCTTTGGAGTTTCATGTACTTTGTTGAAGACTAGCCATCAACCTAAATTTGGTGAGAAGGCTGACGAAGGATATTTCCTAGGTTATGTGCCGAACTCACCAAACAAACGGGTCTTCAATAAAACTTCGGGACATGTTGAAATAGTTTATAACATTGAAGTTACGAGCTATACACATGACTGGCATAAGGGATTGGATTGGCAATTTGACTATTCAGATTTCTTCAAGTCATTCAAAGTCCCTCTCAGTGACTATGTCAGTAACTCAAATATTCCTGAGCATTTATTGTCGGGAGATGAGGATCCTACTCCTTCTCCAACATCGAATGCTCAAACGTCTGATGTTAGGACTATTGTCGATACTGATGAAGTCTCACCTATTGAGTCACAACAACCTCAAGTTGATATACCTCAAGAGTGTGAAGATCCTGAAATTGCTTCTCAAAGGATTATAATGATATTCTCACTCCTCTGAGACAATTAAGGATATCTACTACTAATGACGGTATACTACCTTTGGAGGAAATTGGTGCTAACTTACAATATGATATTCCAGTTGAACCGGTAATTTCAACAAGATTGAATAGGAACCATCCGGTTGATAATATCATCGGTGATCCAAATTCTCCTGTTTTAACTCGGAATCAATCGAAAGCTAGTACATCAACTCACTCAAGCTTGTATGCTGAAATGAATGAGACAGGGATTACAAATCTATATCTATATTCATGCTTTATCTCACAAATTGAACCTAAGAATGTTCAGATAGCTTTGAAGGATAATTCGTGGGTGGAGGCAATGCAGGAAGAACTGTCTCAGTTCACAAAATTGCAAGTTTGGGAGTTGGTTGATCTACCCGTTGGAGAATATCCAATTGGAACTAGATGGGTATTTAAGTGCAAGAAAGACGATCGGGGAATCGTGATTCGCAATAAAGCTCGTCTAGTTGTCCAAGGTTTCAATCAACAAGAGGGGATTGATTACAATGAAGTGTTTGCACCTGTGGCTAGGCTTGAAGCAATTAGGTTATTCTTAGCATTTGCAGCCTCAAAGAAAATGAAAGTTTTTCAGCTGGATGTTAAGAGTGCCTTCTTGTATGGCAAAGACAAAGAAAAGGTGTATGTTTCTCAACCACCGGGATTTACTGATCCAAAGTATCCAAATAGAGTATATCGTCTTGATAAGGCTCTATATGGACTACATCAAGCTCCGAGAGCGTGGTATGAAACACTGTCTACTTATCTTCTTGAGAATGGTTTTACAAGAGGAAGAATAGATAGTACACTCTTCGTCAAATGGAAACAAGATAGACTTTCTACTTGTTCAAGTATATATTGACGATATCATCTTTGGGTCATCTGACGAAAAGATGTGTAGTGAATTTGAACAAGTTATGAAAAACAAGTTTGAGATGTCAGCGATGGGTGAATTGACATTTTTCTTAGGATTGCAAGTCGATCAAAAGAAAGATGGATATTTCATTCATCAGACTAAGTATACTAATGAGCTTCTAGAACGATTTAAGATGGAAGAATCTATAATTTTTCATACTCCTATTCCGGAAGCTCATGGTATTGGTCCAGATACATCGAGTGATAGAGAGGTGGATCCCACTCTTTATAGGGCCATGATTGGATCACTAATGTATCTTACAACATCGAGGCCTGATATAAAGTTTGCAGTATGTGTCTGCGTAAGATATCAAGCCACTCCTAAAGAATCTCACATGCAAGCTGTAAAACGAATTCTTCGTTACCTCAAAGGGAAGCCGAAGCTGTGACTTTGGTATCCGACTGATGGAGACTTAGATTTTGTGGCTTACACTGATTCCGATTACGGAGGATGCAATCAGAATAGAAAGTCTACAACTGGTGGATGTCAATTCCTAGGAGGTAGACTAGTCTCTTGGCAGTGCAAGAAGCAAACCTCAATCGCCATTTCTACATGTGAAGCTGAGTATGTTGCAGCTGGCAGCTGTTGTTCTCAAGTTCTGTGGATACAACAGCAACTGCTTGATTATGGGTTGAGTATAACAAATACTCCTATGATGATTGATAATGAATCAACGATCTGTATAACCAATAATCCGGTCAAGCACAGTAAAACTAAACACATTGATATTCAAGCACAGTAAAACTAAACACATTGATAAAGTTAGCTAAGGTTCCATCCATGGACAATTTAGCAGACTTATACACCAAAGCGTTCGACAGAGCTCGATTCGAGAAATTGGTGCAACTAAATGGAATGAGAAATCTAGAGGATTAGTCTTCCATAGAGTTATTTTGTAATAATTAGCTGTTCTTATTTATTAGTTGTTTATGTTTATTAAAAACAAAGAGGGGGGTTAGGCGTATGGCATTTATTTGCTTGTTACCTAACGGGAATTGTGGATCCCATTAGGGTGATCTTTACTCAAATCATAAGGTTAATGAAGACAAGAAGACAAAGTAAAAGATATAAAGTTTGTAATAAATGATAATCAAATGAAAACAAAACTTTATATGCACCAATCCCCAAAATATTCTCAACAAAATCAGTGTAGCAGCCAAATACATAGAATAAAAATGATTGGAAAATGTCTTGCCCCAAAAATCTATAACAAGGGTATTTATACTAAACTGTCTGGCTGTTCTGCGACACAAGCCTTGTGTCGCAGAGGTCACAATTGTGACACAAGCACTGTGTCGCAACTACAACTAGTGCGACACAAGCACTGTGTCGCAGTACACAGAAAATGTAATTATTCTAAGTCTATTACATACACAGACACATTACAGACTTGACCAACTGACAGACACTCTAATATGTATCAACAAACTCCCCCGTGTCTTCAGCTTGGTCTTCAAGATCTTCGTTCAAACCCAGCCTGCTGGGAATACACCGCCAGTGTGTATCCCATGTGTCACACAAACATTGACAATCCTCTGATATTGAAGTGCGATCTTCTTGTTCACAGCATTCTTCTCGTTAAAGCGAATCGGATTGTCAAACAATTTTCTCAAGTCCTTTGATGACATGTTTATAAAGCTCATAGGATCAAACACTCTAAACTGAGCTTTCTTCAAACCATACAGCGAGTTCTTCTCTGGTTGCTCTGTATCAGGAACAAAAACCAAAACCGCTTCACCGGTATGAGCATCCAGTTCCCAGTAATGAAATCTTCTTAGAAAGTCCAGGGGAATTGTTTCCAGAGGAATATTCTTCAAACAATCAGCCGGAGGATACCTCATTCTGCATATCGGCTGTTTGGTCACCGGGTCTATCCTTTTCTTATGGATATACCTAGTTCCCAAAGTCGGTTTGATGAAGTTATATCTCTTTGTGCGTATCTCTCGCTGTAGAGTGGTTTGGATATAATTAGCACGGTCATTTCTGGACGGATTTATCAAAGAGAGCTGAGCAAGACGATTTACTTCTCCTTTTGGCAAAGTGCTCAGCTTGGTGAATGATCTTTTGAAATATTGGACACCATCAAGTCTCTTGATCATGAAAACACCATTGGATACCTTCCCACTCTTTATCAACCCCGTATACACCCCACTAACCTTGTATGATTTACAAGTTACGGGTACCTGAATTCCAGCCTTACCATGAGGCCACCATTTAGCAATTTTCTCAGCTCTTGTTTCAGTAGTTTCAGTTTCAGGAGCCTGAGTATCAGATGCATTATCAGTTTCTTCTTCACTTTCATCCTCAGAAGAATCAGTCTCAATGGTCGGTGCATCATCATAGAACTCATCATCATCAAGTTCTTCCTCCTCAATATCAACATCATCGGAATCCTCAAAGTTTTCACTTTCATCATTAGAGTTAACTTCATTTAGCATACGTTGGATGAATGAAAGATCTGCACAAGAATAATCGACAGCCAAAGGTCTCGGCTGGCCTGGAGTGTAATGCACGGGGAAGTACTCTAAAGAAGGTATTTCATTAGATGGTTCAATTTGTACATCATCAGATACAGACTCTGACCCCGGTCCTATTGGTTATATTGATGGACCGGCGGGAACAGACTCCCCCGGACCAATAGAC